>JAADWT010000127.1:0-34155 GCA_023336285.1 Pythium grandisporangium
CCCCCCCCCCCCCAAATCAAAGTTGAGCGACCTACCTCTCTAAAAGTATGTTGTTTCCCCATTCGATCAAAATTGAGAGGTCTCTCTGTTCCATTTCTTGACGTGGCAATGGGGGAAGAGCATTGGCATGATGCACAAGCACATGACCACCCACGCCGCATGACGTGGCGCGTTGAATTGCCGCAGCCGCAGCCTCAGCAGCACCAGCAATCGGTGTAGCAGCTGAGGCTGATCTCGATTCGGTCTCCTTTCCGCGCGACGGAGCCACTGGCTGGCGTGTGTGTCCGTATTCCCAGACTTAGGAAGACGACACCATTTACAGTGGCTTGCAACACGCTGTAGGGCCATGCATGCAAACTGCCTTCACTGGACGCTTTACTCACTAGTATGTGCATCCATGGTGGCGATGACCGCTAGCGGTAGTACGAGCATTGACGTCTCGGACGCGACGCCCTTCATGGATCGCCACTGGTTCGAGCACCGCGTGCACGTGGATGAGGACTTCACCTTTGACGGCCGCCATTCCGACTTCGCGCAGCAATTGTTTCGCCGCTTCCTCGCGGGCGATGTCGTCGACCCCATGGACGTGCACGCACTACCCGACGCCGCCCACACGCGGCTGCGATCGCTGCTCCACGCCTCCTCCGCCACCGCTGCCGCCGCCGCCACCTCCAGCACCTCCTTCACCTTTCGTGACACCGCTACAGCAGCTTCCAAGGACACCACCGACAGCACCAGCACCAACGCTAATAGCAGCGACTACACCGCTACACGTGCGCTGTTCACATCGCTGTCCCCGCTCCTGCAGCGCGCACTGCTCTGGGATGCGGGTGTCGTCTCGGCCGGCATCTCACTCGGGTTTGCGCAGATCTACACGCGCTGCGGGCTTCGCATGAGCGAGCTGGCCGTGTCGCTGAACCAGTTCCGCGCACATGGCTGTACGGAGCAGGCCTGCGCTACGCCCAACGGCGAGCGGTTCCACCAGTCGCGCTTCTGCGACGGCTACCAGATGGGGAACGCCAGCGTGTGCGCCACCACCAAGGGCAAGACACCAGTGCATAGCTCCATGTGGAGCGACGGTGGCCACGACGCTACCCTGCCCGACCCCGAGCTGGCCAGGCACGAGTGGAATGCCTGGAACGACACGACCATCCAGTTCACGATCTTTGGCATCCACCTGCGCGGGGACCCGAACGCGTACGGCGTCTGCTCGCTGCCGTCCATGACCGTGCCCTGCATCGACTACACCGCGCAGGACCCAGCCGATTGGTGCCTTCCTGTGGGCAGCAAGCTGGTCTCGCTCTGGTTCGAGGCTGAGCGTGAGTTCCTCTCCGCCACGGGCATGACGACGATGACGGAGGCCCTGTCAACCTCGCCCGGCGTAGCCGTTGGTGTAAGGGGTGCAGCGTCCGCTCCACTGCTGGTGCTGGTGTTGGCCGTGGTTGTTGGTGTCGTTGGCTTTATTGTCTGCTTTTGTTACTGCGGGTGGTGTGTGTGCCGTGGCCGTGGACGCGCATCATCACCGACAACCACGAAAGCGGACATTTACAACGGGAACCCAGACATGCGATGGCTTCGCCTTGGCCCGTGGTGTGCTGTGGGCTGTCTGCGTGGCCGTGCGCGGCGCTGGAAGACAAGGCAGCGCGGTCATCGCTTCGGCGACGATGTGGAGGAGATGGCACAGCAACAGCAGCAACAGCCGCAGCAGTCAGGCACCAAGGCCTTCTTCGTCACTAACCACTCGGCTCGTGATGGCGTCTCCGTGGTCACGACCGCCAACGGAGCCAACAAAGGCGTCTCGTTGGCAGCGCTTAACCATCAGCAGCACCATCAACAGCATCAACAGCATCAGCTCACGTCGCAAGAACTCGAGTTCTCCATGTCGCGCGGACCAGCGCTGACAGCCAACCAACTGGACGACCTGGGCGCTCTGGCGCCGCTCACACAATCGCTTGGACGAGGCGCGTTTTTGGATGGTTCGTTCCATCACTATGACCAAGAGTTTGCGGATGACGACGCGCAGCACGAGCATTCCGACACCAATACCCGTAGCGATCTGGCTGCCACAATGCAGCAGCACATGAAGAGCATCGGCTCAATGTCTTCGTCCGGCTCGCTTGCCAGCTCGGCCTCGGCGTCCACAGGGTCGTCGGCGTACTCGTCCCGGGTCACTCGCACACTGGAGCAAGCGCAAGCCGAAGGAAGCATGCTGGCTGAGCTGCTGAATGACCCACTGGCCATGCGCAAGCGAGTGCCCTACGTGGACGTCAGCGTGGCTCGCCTGGTATCCAAGGGTGCATTCGGCGAGATCTGGATTGGACGCCAGCGTGACCAACTCGTGGCCGTCAAGCGGCTCGTACCCGAGCGACGCGGCAACCTCAAAGAGCTGGCCATGTTTGCGTCCGAGATCACGCTCATGGCACAGCTCACGCACCGCAACATTGTACCGCTCACCGGTGTGGCGTGGAATACACCCGAGAACCTGTGCATCACCATGGAGTACATGGAGAACGGGGACCTGCAGCATCTACTAGAGACCAGGGACCGCCACCGCCTGCCCTGGCGTGATGCCCCCGATGGGGATGATAATGATGTTGATGATGATTATGGTGGTGGCTGCGGAAGCGGAGGCACTGGTGATGACCCACAGTGCGTCGACAAGGAGGGCAGCCGTACGTTCAAGGCGAGACTGGCATTGGATATCGCCCAAGGACTGCAGTACCTCCACGCACGTGAGCCACAGGTGGTGCACCGTGACCTCAAGTCCAAGAATGTACTGCTGGGCCAGGGCTTTGTGGCCAAGCTTTGCGATTTCGGTGTCTCGCGCAGCATGGATGCCGAGCACTTGGCCACCATGACCTGTGGCGTGGGCACGGCATTTTGGACAGCGCCCGAGGTGCTGGTGGGCGACTCGTACACTGAAAGCGCCGACGTGTACTCGTTTGGGGTCGTGCTCAGCGAGCTGGACACGCATGAGCTGCCCTTCTTTGACGCCGTCGATGCCGCCTCGGGCAAGCGCATGGAGACGATTCGCATCATGCACCTCGTGTGCCTCGGGCAGCTGACGCCCACGCTGACGCCCGCGTGTCCGTCAGAGATTCGTGCGTTGGCGCTGGAGTGCATGCGCCTCGAGCCCGAGGCGAGACCTACGATGCAGCAGATTGCGACCCGCCTGCAGGTATTTCTTCAGAGGGTACCGACGTCACCGGCTGAGCAGCATCCGCTGCTGGCCAACGTGGAAGGCACTGGGGCATTGCTCGAGGTGATGCGAGCGGACTTGGAATCGTTGGCGGATGGAGATGAGGATGAGGACGGGGATGCGTCCAGCATGGCTGTGACCTGTGTGGTGGAGAGTGAGGCCACTGACAACGACCTATGTGAGGTGGAGGACATGACTGTCGCGTTGGGGACTCTGCAGACCACGCAAGCACAGAGCCCAGTAGATGATGATCAGACCCTGGCCACTCAGATAGAGGATGGCGATGTCAGC
The DNA here is from genome assembly GCA_023336285.1 of Pythium grandisporangium. Classification (NCBI taxonomy): domain Eukaryota; phylum Oomycota; class Peronosporomycetes; order Pythiales; family Pythiaceae; genus Pythium; species Pythium grandisporangium. The sequence goes on from JAADWT010000127.1 coordinate 3,491, forward strand.
TCGGTGGACCGGTAGCAATTAGTGCCCATCCGTGAGAGTAGGGAATACCCGATTGATGCGTAGCTGGCGAGCTCCATAGCTGGTATTACTGTGTCAGAGCAGTGACGTGTTTACTTTGTCAGATAACTATGTTATTCAAAATGAGGCCACAGTATTCTCAAATTACGTTAGAATTCAGGCGCAAGCATTAGCAATGCACATCCAAATCGGCTATGTTAGGCTTATTATGAGAGAAGTATCAGTATATTATCTATATTTGACATTTCAATGGCATCCGCGACCTTTCGCTACACGTATCATTGCTCCACAGCAGTGACGCATTCACATATCCGCTCAACCATCACACCTCCTCATCACAGGTCGACCGCTCATCGCCATGACTGCAGCGTCTCCATACGAGCTAGACTTCGCAGCGCTGGGGCTGTCGACCGAGCGCTTTGACGCGTTTCGCACCGTGTTTGCGCGTCTGGACCGCGCTGGCACTGGCACCATCACGGCCAAGCAGTTTGATACCCTATGCTTTGAGTTGGGTGAGGAGCTGGATCCAGAGGAGCGCGCCGTGGCCGTCGCATCGCTTGAGCACGAAAGCACAGGGCTCATCCATTTTACCACGTTCCTGCCTTGGTGGGTGAGCGAGTAACAAGCTCTCACGCAACAAAGATGACCTATTTCGCCCGGTTCGATTATGCCACGGTGTGAAATAATGGATCGCGTTGGTCTAGATTAGCGGCAGAGGAAAAGAGATAAACATAAAATCCCGCTCCATTAACAGAGTAAACAAAATACAGCATAGCTCGTTCATTGTGATCAGGTTATTGCGAACACCGATCCTTTTACAGTCAAACTTATGAAAGTGATGCGACCGATACAGCTCTGGATTTCTTGGACGGGCTCGCGCCGTGGTGCGTCCTGCGATTAAGAGACGACCCCCGTTTTGATGGCGAGGATAGCACGATACCATCTTCATTGGAAGTATCGATCGGGACTGCTGCCTTGGAGGGGTTGGTGTCGAGTTTCAGGCGATGGATGCTCACAGCCTCACGAATTCGAAGCGCGCGAGTGATGAGCTCACGCCGCTTGGACCGGGAATGAAGGATCACGTTCCGTTCATGAAGCCGTCGAATCTTGTCTGGAACAGTCGTGAGCGCGGTATTCCCACTGAGGTCCACGACACGGAGTTGTGGCAGACTGGCCCACGACTGCGGTATCGCCACCAGCGACAAGTTATGAGCCAGGTCTAATGTATGGAGATTGAGAAACGTGGAGCCGAGCGACTCATCGAGCGAAAGGAGGTGGTTGCTCGCGAGATGCAGCTCCTCCAGAGCGTGTAGCCCATTTAGACTTGACGGCAGAGTTGCCAGTTGATTGTTGGTTACTATAAGTTTCTGTAGATGACGCATTTGGTTCCAGTTCTCCGTGGGGAGCGACGTGAGTTGATTATCAGATAGGTTCAAAGTCACGAGGTGTGGAAAGTGGCGCGTAAACGCCGCTGGGAGCGTTGTGAGCACATTACCACGCAGATTGAGATGACGCAGCCTTGGGAACATCGTTGCGACGACCTCAGGCAGCTCGGAAAGCTCTAGATGTGAGAGATCGAGGATGGTTCCAGCTGATTGCTGTTGACATCGTTGCAGGCGTTGAGTAATCGGATCCGATTCACCTTCGTTCTCATCAGTACCACCATTCTCGTCACGCGCAGGAGAGAGCGGCGATTTGAGATCCATCACGCGAAGCGTAACCAGTCGACAGTCTACTCTCGAAAACAAAATGTTAATGATTGCTCTCCAGTAATAGTGGCAACCCGTGCTGCGACTGCACAGCAAAGCGTTAGTTATTTTCAGACGGGACTCCAAGAGCTTCGTACAGATACATGAAGACAATTCAGCTTCTACACAGCCCTTATAGCTTATTTCCATTATTCACACCCTGTCGTCCGTTCACAATTCATTTACTCAATCGTGGGCCACTGTGGCTCCTGCACCATCACCAGCCACGTGATAATCATGATGAGCGTGAAAATGAGGGCATGTCGAGAGTCTTCGCACACCCAAGCGACGAGTGAGCCAGGCTTTTCTTGTGCGGAAAACGTGTCGCTTTCGACGGACGACGGCAAACGCCGTTCCACGAACGTTTTTCGGAGAGCGGAAGCACGATCGTGGCCGGAAGAAGTATCGTCCACCGCGTCACTCGTCTTTGAAACACCTTCCTCAACAGCAACATCATCACCTTTGTTCTTGTCACCATCGGTGTCTACGTCGGCATCCCCCCCATCATCACCATCACCTTCTTCCCCAGTGTCCTCATCCAACGCATCTTCATCATTGGCTGGACTACTGTCGGGATCCTCGCCTGCTGCGTTGTACGGGAATGTGGCATTGGTGACGTAGCCCGCCTGCATGCTCGGCCCGGTGTTGTACATGTGGCTGGCCTCCACTAATGCTTCCAGCCATTCGTCACCCTCATGAATGTTCTCCGTCTTAAATGCAAGCAGCTCACCACTGGGCTTTGTAATCCCCACGTGGATGCTGGGACGAGAGTGACTTGTGTTCTTTTCAGCAGCAAATAACGAATATGCAACACCGGTCGCCGTAAACGCTGTCGAGTCTGCTGTGATTTCAGCAACCGTACACTCTGTGAGATCCACAATCTCGCGCGCCTTCTTGGACCGCTTGTGCGATGAATAGGAAAAGGTGGCGCCATCCAAACGACACCATCGCTTTGACCACCGCGAGGCTGTGATCACTGGCTCCTTGACACCATCGGCATTTCGTGTCATCTTCATTTTCTCAAAGGAGAGTTGTAGGTACCCAGCCTTTAACCGGAACTCAGGCGGCTGGCGCTTGTAGTTCTCCCTCAATAGCTCGATCTCGTCGTGATATGTGTGGGCAAGATCGTCCTTGGCAAGATCAAGCAGCGCTGGTAGTCGCTCCATAAGCTGCACCCGCGACTTTGGATCCACCGTATGATATCCATAGAAGATTCCTTGAAAGATTGTGGAGAGAGATGTCGCGGCCAATTGGGCAACAACTTCGATTTTGTCAGCAGCATCGCTCATTCGAATGGCGCCTTTCTTCATATCACCGTCATCCCCGTTCAGATTGCCCACTCGTGACTCGTCCGTCTTCTCACTGGGTGCACGGTGTACAGTGACGGTCATCTTGCCGTCGGCCACGATCGACACTTGAAGCTTATCGCCACGTCCCAACGGGGCAATCGATTGTTGGTTTAGTGTATCCATCAAAACGCGAAGTGCACCATTGTCCACACCACGATTACTGCTGTCGCCAAGAGCGGCGGCAGATCCGCGCCGACGGATTCGACACGTGAACAAATCGATCAGTTTATCGACGGAGATGGTTTCGTCTGCCTGAAACACTAGATGCTTGACGAATGTGCCACCGGCAAAACACGTGAAGAAATCAGGGTCCTGAAGGATACTGCCAACCGATAACCCCTTGTATTTCAGCAGCGCTTCGCTGGCTCCCCCAGATTCAGCATAGAGCCCCACCGACACGATACACGACCGCAGTTCGTCACTTTCTTGCTCCCCAGCACCACGAAGAGGCAGCTGAGACTCCTCGTCAGCCAATGCCTCCATTGTGGATGCCGCGGTCGACGCTGTCATGGATGCAGGCGAGGTAGGTGATAGTGCGGGCGGGAAATACTTGAACGTCTGGGACCATGTCCCCAGAAGTGTGCTGCCATCATTCATTAAATCGCCCGGAAAGCGAGCATTGGAATCCCGGTCTAGGATCGTTCCAAATCGAACGCCAAAGCTGCGACTCTGGCGACGCAAGAGCTCATGCTCTTCTTCGTCCAGATCATCCAGGTGTTCTTTCATGGATCGCTTGCGCTGCGATCGAGTGACATGAACAAATTCACCATCCGTGTCGAGATCCGTCACCATCTCTTCCTCGTCGCCGAGGATCGGATCGTCATCGTCATCGTCGTCGTCCTCCTCACTTTCCGATCCCGCTTCCTCCCCCTCTTCTTCCTCGTCATGGACACCGTGGGTCGCCGCGCTTGTCCCGTCGTTTTCATGAATGGCCGACAGTTTTCGGCGCACCTTCTTCCCCGGGACAGCCGTGGCATGGACGCCCGACGCAAGTGCTCCACCACCACTATTCTCACCATTCATCTCTTCACCGGCCCCCCAGAGCTGCGGGAACCGTTCAATCAGTCCACGCTTGGCATCCTGTTGGATCGAGTTCACATCAAAGAAGACGGCCTGCACGCACTGACAGAGCAGCGTGGATGCAATGGGCGGGTACTGCTGGCTGCGATCACGGAATTCAATGCGGCCCGAGTCGGGCGTGATGCGAAATACCACGGATTGCGCCTTCCGTAGCGATTTGTCCAGGAACCCCAGCAGCGTCGTCAGCGCGTCATTGCCCGCATCGCCTCCACCTATGCGCGGTGCGATCTCGTCATGCAAGAGCGCCGCCAGCACGGTCTTACTTACGCGCTTGCGAGCCGTGAGTACAAAGCTGCGTCGAAACGTGGTCTGCATCACCACGTGATCGTAGAATGCCTGGTCGCCGTGCAAACTCTTGAGTCCGTGGCCCTGGAAATGCGGCACCAGGTCCTTGGCCGCGGCCTCGGCATCCACGTAGAGCCCGACGGCGAGGATACGTTCGTCGGTCCAGCCCATGCGGCGCACCAGCGGCCCAACTCCCACAAGGACGTCACCATTCCCCAGACTGCGCGGAAACGTCACGTTCGAGGATTGTTCCTTGAGTGCGATAAACTTGGGCATCTGCGTCGTCAGCGCCATGGCCTTGGCCTCGGCGGCGCTCACGGACGCACCCAGCGGATGCTCATACTCCCCCGCGGCCAGCGCATCACAGGCGTCCATGACAGTGGTGCTGTTGGCCACTGCGACCGCTGCCGAGACGGAGGCCGTGGTCGCCGCGGTGGATCCAGACGAAGCCGCCGTGGCATCGGCCGTGTCCAGCGCGGCGCTGTTGCCCATACTGCCGCGTCCACTGCCCTCACCACCACCACCACCACCACCGCCACCGCGTGAGCTATTGCTTTGGAACTCGGCCAGACCTAGATCCGATGACCGGCCATCAGCGCCACTGCTTTCGCTGGCACGTTCCGTCGATGCCAGCGCCGTCGTCGTTTCCGTCGGGCTCATGTTGGGCGCCGCCATTCCAGGTCCAGGTCCAGGTCCAGGTCCAGGTCCAGCCCCAGCCTCGCTCTTCTCCGCGTCCATCTCCGGAATCGGTAGGAACGTGGGTCGTGCACGCACTTTTTCCTTGTCCGGTTTGCCGGCATTGACCGGCGCGATGCCCAGCCCCGCCGCGGTATTGCTCGCCTCGCCCTGCGCATCCCGCTGGCAGTCCTCGATATTCGCGTGGAACACGTCGCGCCAGACATCCAACCAGCGCTGCCGGTCCGCGGCCGTTGCAGCCGCCAGCGTGAGCTTCTCGGTGCCCAGGAAGAGCAGGAACGTGAAGGGCTTGGGCTCACTCACGACGCGGAGCACGATGGGGGTCGTGGCATTCAGCGCCACCTCACCCTTGCGCTGGCCCTTCTCGCTAAAGTACTGCAGACGACCACGCTCGAGGTAAAAGTCTCGCCATTTCCAGGTCTTAAACGTACGGTCGCGTCGCATGAGCTTGCCCCGCATCACGAGCTGGTCACCATGCACGGAGGCCGGCATGTGGGCAGCCGAGGCCGACAGCGCCGACAGCAGCACGGGCGAGGATGCCGGGAAAGCCAGGGGCGAGAACGAAGGTGAGAGCGACGGTGCTAGTGCTGGGGATGGCGATGGGGAGGGCGAGGGCAGCGGCGACGGCGACGGTGACGGCGACCGCGCGTGCATGAACGCGAACGGCGACGAGCTCATGCTGCTGCCGTTGGTGTTGATGGAATGCGGCCGTGGCTGCTGCTGTTGCTGTTGGTGCTGCTGCGACGGAGGAGGCGGATGGATCGAGGCGGAGGAGGCGGGGGTCGCGTCGTCCCCCGTGAATGCCGTCGCGTCGCGGCGGCGTTGCATCTTCTTCGACCGCGCAACGCCCTGTGCCTGTGGCCTTGTAGAGGGTTTGCTCGCCTCTACTCGGAGATTGAGTATGAAGGTAGAATGCGCTACGTTTGACTGTGAGTATCAGTGTGAGTGACTCCCCCCCCGAATGGAAAGTGCTGACTGACGTGCGACATGATCGACTCAGACTCAGATGGATTACGAGAGGCTACTATTTATGCGAGCGTGGTGCGGCCGTGAAGAGGATGCTGCGGACGCTGCGGTTGTTTTTGGCAATTTGAATATTGGGGGGAACAAGCATGGAAGGGTATTCATACGCGGAGCTCAAGCGCGCGCAGGCACAGTGCGGGGACCGTGCGGCGGAGCAGGCGCTGGAGGCGCGTGAGTCCTCGTCCGAGGCGCAGCGTGAGGTACGTGGGGCCTTGCATCGGCGAGCAGCGGGTTCCTGCAGCAGGTTGTAAGATGATGGTGGCTGAGGACTGGGCGTTGGTTGGTTGGCTGATGTGATGGCGCAGGTGTTTCGCGCGCACGTAACGGATCTCTGCGCGAGTGTGTTCACGGCGGTGCTGCGGCAGTATGACCCCGTGAGCAAGGGGAACCTCGAGCCTGTGGATGCTGCGCTCGTGGCGCGTGTGGCGGAGATGGAGAAGGCGCTGATGGACAAGGAAGAGGACGTGCAGGAGCTACGAGAATCGGTGCGAGCGGGAGCATTACTATATGGAGAGGAACGAGGGCGAATTGCGATGGGATGGGATGTGGGGATTTATTAAAGGTTTCTGGCTCCTGTTGTGGGGTATGCGTGGTTGCAGGTGCCTCGACTTGCGGCTATGAAGACGCGCGAGCGATTGGAACAGGAGCGCAAGCGCAAGGCGCAAGTCTTGGTCGTGTGAGTGGCTTTTAAGGGTGTTGCCATGCATCCTGGTGTGTTGTAATGGGAGTAATTGTTCATCCATGAGTTCTTCTATGCTTTGGATGTGCTGTGCAAGTAGAGCACCCGTGTCTGCAGAGAGTTCGCTGGAACTAAGCGAGGAATCGGTTGAAGCCATGCGGCAGTCTGTCGAGAAGGTACCCACCCCATCAGTAGCGGCTTTGGTTCTTGCGCACTATCGATCTAGCTGAGCAGGCTCTATTGTACAACGGGCCGTATCACTGACGGTGGGATGGATGCGTGGTGTGCGATCGACTGACAGACCGCGAGCTGTATTGCCTCCGCGGCCACCAAAGTGGATCGCATTCGTGCACAGACAAGCGAGACCATTCACGTGGTGCGTGCATCTCGTAAAGAGATTACCCTCGTCTTTTGGGCGGGCTGTACAAATATGATCGGGTGCACTCCATCTAACATTGGTCTGATGCATCAGGTCGAACGGGCAATGAAGCGACCGAAAACAGCAATTGATCGAGCGATGGAGAAGTCCCCAGCCAAACTTAATTTTGCCACACGGGTACGTCAACAGCGGCGCTGCTCTTTGCTACCTATTGCCAGTTGTGCTTTACGTACACATACTAACCTCCTCCGTGAACCATGTCTTGGACGCTGCTTGTTTTGTTTTTCGTGCTCGCTCAGGCTGAAGGCGGTGAGACAGCGAATGAGCCTACCGTTGGATCTCTGCGGAGCCGGTTGGCCCTCCAGTTATGCCCCGCCAAGAACGCGTAGCCACGTTGTATTGTAGCCGATGAAAGCGGTCTAGCATCGTGGCGTGCATGAATATATATGATTTATCTACGAGATCAAAATACGCGCGATTCTTCTTGGCGTGCTGTATAGTACAGTAGTCGATGGGATGGAGTAAGCGTGCCCCTCCCCGCTTGGCGTCAGTGATGGCCGCCCCGAGCTGTGGCAAGCGGCAATACGACTATCCAGTAGAAGGTGACTTGGTCGTCGAATTCCAAGCAAATTGATCATCGGTGGGAGAAGGGAATGCATGTGAATTATCTTGCATCCAGGACATTTTAGCCGTCCACTTCTTTAGTATCTAATACACCACAGCATCATCATCCTCATCGCGCGTTGATGTCAAGCGCTGGCAGGAACAGAGGGGGTTGACTAGCTCGTCATGGTTGTTGGTTCCGTGCGGGCGATGGCGTCATGGGGACCGTCCCCGAGATCCAGTAAAAAGTCATGCAATACCGACAGCAGTTGGCGCTGCGCGTGGCACGACTGGCGGCCGAAAGAGCCAACGTGCCAGAGTTCCGCAAGGATGGTGCTCAAGAACGTATCGAGGATCTTGGTGCGCGTCGGAATAGAGCGTAGCAGAGTCTTGGCGATCACGTGCGGCTGCATCCTGGCCGTGAGTAGCATCAACATCACTCGGTCACAGGGCGCGCAAAACGAGTCATGTCGCTGCTGTACAATCTCGATGAACTGGTGCCGCAGCCGCGCGAAAGCCGAGAAACGGCGCGCTACGAGCATATCCGGTGCCGCCATCGCGAGAAGAGATGTCGAACGGTCCGAGAGTGAGAGCGAGAGCGAGGGCGGCGCCTGGTCGTGGATCGTTGGGATATGACTGCTCGTGTGACTGAAATGCACCGCAATGACGTAGAACACCTTGCCCCCCTTGAGCACCGTCGCGTTGATCTTCACGAAGCGCACGCGTGCCAGACGATCGATCGCGGTGCTCGTCTTGGACAGGCCGCAGGGTTGCAGCGTGATTGGCGAGAGCCGTGGTGCTTGGATCAGGGGACGCTGTTGCTGCGGCGGTGGATTCTGCTGCTGGTGCTGCTTAGCCGTTGTTTGCTGCATCCGTCGAGGCGAGAGTCTACTGTCTCGAGTGGTGCTGGTCACTGTGTCTGGCATGATTGCGCCCCAGTGTTTGTGGAGGAGGGCACTCTTGGTCGGGTGTGTGCGTGTGTCCTGGTCAGTTGAGAAATGGCTGCTTGGTGGCTTGTAGCCACCAAGTGCACATGATGGATACGTCTCCGGTCGTATGCGAACCACCAAAAGTGATTGGCTCATCGAACGTCGAGCGTTGAGCGTTGAGCGTCCTGCGTCGAGAGCCGCCATTGCATCATCCGTCGTGTCACAGCCCTTCCATCCGTTTATGCGCCACACGTATGCCCGCGCTCGTGGCGAAGCGGTGTGGATCTCATAGCCGTCGCCGTTATCTGATAGGCGGGTGGTGCAGCGTCACCACCTGTGAACGCGACAGGTGCTATGCTATTATATCCGACATACTGATCGAGTGCTTTTCTCTGACGCTCATCTCCGCCTCCACCTGCCTCAGTTCTACTGAACGAATAGTACTGTACACGGGACCCCTGATGTACAAAATCCGATGAGACATGGGCACAGACTGGGCACGGATCGCACGCACATCACTTCGTACAGAGGTCAGTCGCGTCACCGAAGGATTCGTAGCGGGTGTTGGTTGGCTGCGAAACCAGGCGTGACGCGTGCATCCAATGAGGTGTCTGTCTGTCATTGTATCCGGATACCCTGTGACGTACACATTGTTCCTGGCAGACAATCCCTTGACTTCTTAGCCATCTGCGTCACACTCGCATTCATTGCATTGTATGTCGCGGACAAGCGTGCGAGGTGTATAGTGCTCGGTGTTGTAGACCGACACCTCCTTCGAGCTGTCAAGATGCCAGACCAAGACGTTAGCCCCCAGAAGAAGCCAAGGGCAGCCAAAAACGAGTGCGAGAAAGCAAAATCAAAATCAAAATCAATCAAAATCAATCAAAAGCAAAAGCAAAAACAAACTGTAAATCAAAGTAAATTATCAGCAAAGAGCCGACCGAATTCTTCAAATCGAAAACCGTCGCTGCCATGGGTACCACCAGACGATACAGTCATCGAGCGCCAGGAGCTTCTCGTGTATCATCTCTTTCTCGCATCTTCACGACCGGCGCGACCGTGGGGTCGACGCTCATAGCAAGACGACCACCACCGCGACCACGACGGCCACGCCAACGGCACAGGCAACGAGTTTCAGCACGCGCTTCGTGCGCCGCGAGACCGGGCGCAGCACAAGGTTGAGCACGCGGGCCTTGGCCGGCGTGTAAGGATAATAGCGCTCCTCCAGATCGATCCACGTAGGGCGCACCATCACGGCTTTCCGGTGACTGAACGTTTCGAAGCTGAAATGACCGTGGTAGGCACCCATGCCGGAGCTGCCGACACCACCAAAGGGCATTTCGGCGTTGGTCATTTGCACGATCGAGTCGTTCACGCACGCAGAGCCCGAGGTCGTCTCGGTCAGGATCCGCTGCTGCGTCTTCTTGTTGTGCGTGTACGCGTACAGCGCCAACGGCTTGGCGTGGCTGGTGACAAAACGGATGACCTCGTCCAATGAATCGTAGTAATAGACGGAAAGGACGGGCCCAAACACCTCCTGGTTCATGCTGGCGGCGCCCTGGAAGGCGGCAAAGTCCGTCTTAAAGTTGAGTAGCGTGGGCGCGATGTAGCGTTCACTGGCATCTACGTCGCCACCGTGCACCACGTATTTGCTGTCCGTTGTCACCATTGTCGAGAGCCGCGCAAACGCGCGGTCATTGATGATACGACAGTAGTCGGCGCTCTGCTTGGCATCCTTGCCGAAGAAGGACTGCAGCGAACTGGACAGCTTGTCAACAAAGGCATCGCCAATCCTCCGGTCCACCAGCACGTAGTCCGGGCGCACGCAGGTCTGACCACCGTTCATGAATGCCGCCCATGCCAGACGCTTGGCGGAGACCTCGATGTTACAGGTCTCGTCGACGATCGCAGGGCTCTTGCCACCCAACTCGAGTACAGTAGGCGTCAGTGTCTTGGCCGCCGCGGCCGCCACGATCTTGCCGATAAACTCGCCACCGGTGCAGAAAATCAAATCAAATTTCTGTTCCAGCATGACCTTGGAGGCGTCCACGCCACCGTGCACGTAGCGCACAAAGCGCTTGTCCATGTACTTGTCCAGCAGACGGATGAGCGCATTGTTGGTATGCACGGCCGTGTCCTCACCAGGCAAGCGCAGGAGGACGCAGTTGCCGGCCGACAGTGCACCGATCATGGGCATCAACGAGAGCTGCACGGGGTAGTTCCATGTGCCAATGATGCACACAACGCCCAACGGGTCGCGCTGGATGAACGAGCGACCTGGCAGGTTGGGCAGATTGGTCCAGACCTTTTCGGGCTTGGCCCAGTCGTCCATGTAGTCCAGATGGTGCTGCAGCTCGGCGTCAATGACCGAGAGATCGTTCATGTTGGCCTCCACCGCGCACTTGTGAAGGTCCTTGTAGAGCGCCGCGATTAGCTCGTTGCGGCCCTCGGTCATGATCTTCTTGAGCTGCAGCAGCTGCTGGCGCCGCATCTTGAGGTCGCGGGTCATACCCGATTGAAACGTGGCGCGCAGAGCCTCCACATCGCTGGTGATGCTGGCGGCAGTGGATACCGGATACTGGTTGTCTTTGGTCATGGTCGCCATTTAGGAAATGAGGCATGCAGTCGTGCAGAAGCAGCAGCGGCATGGCATCGAGTGGCTGTCTTCATGTTCGTCGCCATCTCCATCACTGTCGATGTCGAGTCGTTTCTATTGGTCGACATGCGGTCGACATGCTCAAGTCAGCTGCCTCGTTAACGAGGTTGGATAGACGCTTATAGTAGCGATCGGTTGTATGCGGATATTAGTTGATAGGAGTACTAGTGGTGTTTAAGGGTTTTCGGCAGGTATGCATTATATCAACGGATAGGAAAAAGCAAGTCTTTTTATCAAGGGTGCTGCGTGCATCGGTCACCCCGTGTTGAGTCATGATTATTCAAACGGGGCCGTGTTATCCGGATTCAGTGTAATCCACGTATTTCATTGGTTGAAATATGTCCGATGATAACCTTGTCCAAGTCGGATTTGTCAGGTTTAGTCACTCCGTCTTTTGTCTTGGACTCGAAGTGACTAAACTTGACAAATCCCACCCGTTATGCCGCATAACGCGAAGATCCCGCATAACTTATGCGGGATCTTCCCTATTGACCACCACGCGCAAAGTCTTTCGGCAACTGGGGAGACCTACCCAGGCGGCATGGGGTCTGGGTTCGGAGGGTGGAGGGTGGGTAATCCACTCCCCACCCCACTACGTATAAATTACATTCCATCCATAAATGCTATCCAGCAACACTCATGCCAAGCCCCGCCGTCAGCTTGAAGTTCAAAGCTGATTGCCGGACTGGGTGGGACCTGGGACCTCCAAGCCTTGAAGATCCCGCAAGATGATTCGATACCGGTAATATTTAAACTCAACTAATCACAACCATGGTCCAGATTCGTCCAAAAAGAAAAGCGAACATCTCCAAACTAAACTCGGATTTAACCCAAGACGAGACCCCCGGCAGAAAACCACAAACACAAGACCAAGCACGAGCACATCCGTCGTGGAACCCCGTTCAGCTCACTCTCTTCCAGTATGACGCGCTCCACTGCCGATGGCATCCGCCGCGATGTAGCGGAGCTGCGCGCCGCGTTCAGGGCGGGCGCGACCCGCGACCTCAAGACGCGGCGCCAGCAGCTGCTGCAGCTGCAGACGCTCATGCGCGACGGCCGCGATGAGCTCGTGGCGGCGCTGGGCCTGGACCTGCACAAGAGCGCCATTGAGGCCAATATGAGCGACATGTCGCTGGTCGACGCCGAGCTGCAGCTGCACCTGGACTGCCTCACCGACTGGGCCAAGCCCGAAAAGGTCTGGACCAATCTGGCCAACCTTCCGGGGCAATCGTTTATCCAGCCCGATCCATTGGGCGTCGTGTGCATCATTGGCACGTGGAACTACCCCGTACAATTACTGCTGACGCCGCTGGTGGGCGCGCTGTCAGCCGGGAACTGCGTGCTGCTCAGGCTACCGGGTGAGGACACGGCCGTGCATACCAACAATGCGCTCATCCGTCTGCTGGACAAGTACATGGACAAGCGCGTTGTGCGCTACGTGCACGGTGGTGTGGACGAGACTAAGGCCATGCTGCAGCAGAAATTTGATTTGATTTTCTGTACCGGTGGCGAGTTTATCGGCAAGATCGTAGCGGCTGAGGCGGCCAAGACGCTAACGCCCACGGTGCTGGAACTGGGAGGCAAGAGCCCCGTGATCGTCGATGAGACCTGTAACATCGAGGTCTCCGCCAAGCGCTTGGCGTGGGCTGCATTCATGAATTGCGGTCAGACTTGCGTGCGACCAGATTACATCATGGTGAGCGCAAAGATTGGTGACGCATTGGTCGCCAAGTTGGCGTCGACTCTAACCGCCTTCTTTGGCGAAGACGCCAAGCAGAGCACCGATTACGGACGCATCATTAACGACCGCTCCTACGCACGCGTGACTGAGATGCTGACGAAAGATAGCCAGTACGTGGCCTACGGTGGTGCGATGGACGCCAAAGAACGGTACATTGCACCGACGCTGCTAAACTTCAAGACGGATTTTACCGCGTTCCAGAGTGCTGCCAGCATGAACCAGGAGGTGTTTGGGCCGATCTTGGCGATCTATTACTACGACTCGCTCGATGAGGCGATTGACTTTGTCACGGACCATGCCAAGCCATTGGCAATGTACGTGTATACAGAGACCAAGAAGACGCGGCAGCGTGTTCTGGCCGAGACAACTTCGGGAACCGCGTGCGTGAACGATTCGGTCGTGCAAATGTCCAACATATCACTACCATTTGGTGGTGTGGGCGGTTCTGGTATGGGTGCGTACCACGGGCGTTTTAGCTTCGAGACGTTCAGTCATCGCAAGGGTGTGGTGGTGCGCCCCACATGGATCGATTTGGATGAACGCTATTACCCGTACACACCCGCCAAGGCGCGTATCCTCAACCTCGTGCTGCGTCCAATCTCACGTCGTATGGTGAACGTGTTCTTGTGTGGTATGGGTGCTGTTGCTGTGCTTGCTATCGCCATGGTTGTCCAACGATCGATGTAGTGACAGTCACCAAGCCATAGGCAGTTCTCGGGGTGTGACGTGCTGACACGAGGTCCGAACCAATGTTTGTTTAAAGTCGTGATGGGGAGTACCATCGCAAGGTTAAGGTTGCTTTCTTTGCCAGCTTCCCCCTGGTGCAGAGGCCGCAGAATCAGACGTAGACACGCTGAGTAAACCCAACAGAGACCACGCATTGATAGGAAACAAAATGATGTCATTATGACATAACATGTACTCCAGCGTAGGTAGGTGACGGATCAACTAAATACTAGTACATGCACATGCCACCACAACTGGATGACCGATTTTGGCGCGCATGCACCAATATCGTCACGACTCTTGAAGGCACCCTATGGGAGATGTTTATTGTCATTTGTTTCCCACGAAATCACCCGAAAGCTTCGATTGATTCAGCGGTAGTTGGATGGAGGCGTGGATTTCGAGTGGATAGACACTAGTGGGAAGGCAGCTACTTCGAAGTACATAATAGCTGGTCGTGGATACGCAAACAACTACGATCCGTTCTCGTACCCACTTTCAAGTAGGCTCATCGACAAGTCGGACCTTTTTGCTCACTACTTGCCGGGCTTGCGAGCCGTTCCAACGACTGCTGCCCCTTCAATCACGATGGGCTTGTTCCAAAGCGGGTGGTCTTCGGCTCGGCGTCCGTCGCGTGGCTCAAACAGTGACGTCACGCCGTCTTCCTCCGTCAACGGGGCCGTGAACGGATCCACACCATCTGCCAATAGCTGGCAGAAGTGGATCCCACAAAGCTTGACCGACTCGACATCCTTCGTTATCAGGATATGGCTCACGTAGCCGTTATCCAGCAAGCCATCGACCAGTTCCCGACCGCTTACAAGACTCATGGCGTGCTTGACGGCGAACAGGGACACGTCCGTGAACCCACACTCGATGAGCTCTTCCGTGAACGAGGCGACGTTGAGCGTGCGATTGTAGAGCGAGGTGGCCAGCGTTTGCCTAGCCTCCAGCTCCATGCCAGGCTTATCCAGTGCGTTGTCCACCATGTACTTGGTCATGTGGTTCATCGCGCTGGCTTCGTGCCAACTGGACACAAGCAATTGCCCATTGGGCTTGAGCACGCGACGCGCGGACCGCCACGCCGCGCAGCGATCAGAGAACAGACACGCGCCAAAGAACGAGCTCACCAGATCAAACGAATCGTCCGCGATGCCCTCCAGCGTGTGGCCATCCAGCGCTCGCACGTCGACGTTCTCTACGTGACTCTGTTTCAACTTGGCCTGCAGGTGCTGGATCATGCCCAGCGAAAAGTCGACGGCGGTGACCCGGAAGCCCATCTCGGCCGCGAAGACCGCCAGCTTGCCCGCGCCACACGCCACGTCGAGCAGGCGCAGTGGCTGCGTCGCCGCCCTGACCGTCTGCGCATCGGGGAAGCCCGCGAGGATGAGCGCGTCGCGGCCCCAGAGCCACGTCGAGCGCTCAAAGATCATCTCGTACATGGCTGCATGGTTGTCCCATGGCGTGGCCGTGTGCGGCGACTGCTTGACTTGGTCGTTTCTGCCCATGTCTCTGTGTCCACCACGGCGTCAATTGCGGAATAAGCATTGGCTTGGATCCTGCGTGCCTACCTGTGTCCGTCCATCCGTCCAGTAGAGCGTTGACGGTCTCATGTGACACTGATCACCTCCATTCCTCCCTCCTCCATGGACCGTACGTAGGTTCCATACTGGACCCATGCTCTAAGCGAGACCGTCCAAGTGCGTTCGTACGCTCAGATAAGTTCTCTGGGCGGAAACCAGAATATGGAAGCCAAAAAAAAAAAAACCATACGAATTTACAAAGGGATCCATCCCCTCTGTACTGTATGTAGGGTATTCACCGTGTTTGTTTCTATGAGCTTCTACTGTACATACACACCAGGCGATGGAGCAAGCTCGAGTCTCGAGGTGGTTGGTCCATCTGCTGCTGTCTGAATGTGGAGTGTGGAGAGAGATGTCTCTCTACTCTATCCACACTCGCAAGTTGGAACGCATGGGTGTGATGGATGTCCTGGTGGACAATACAAGAAAAGTGTGAGAAAAAATAACAGACACGCCATGGAATTGAATAACATGGAATGAAGGACAACAACAAACCCACGCATGACCGCTGCGGAAGTTCCACGACGGCTATGGCTGTGCTTGTTGCGGGGAATCGTCTCCGCCGCCAGTCCAGCTCAGTTCATTCTCTTCTAGTATGACACGCTTCACTGCGGACGGCATCCACCGCGATGTGGCGGCGCTGTGTCCGCAGGCTGGAGACGCTCATCCGAGACGGCCGCGATGAGCTCGTAGCGGCGCTTGGCCTAGACCTGCTCAAGAGCGCCATTGGGGCCAACATGAGTGACTTGTCACTCGTGGACCTCGAGCTGCAGCTGCACCTGGACTGCATGGCCGACTGACTGAGCCAAGTCCGAAAAAGCCTGGACCAATCTGGCCAACCTTCCGGGTCAACCGTTTATCCAGCCAGATCCATGGGGTCGTGTGAATTATTGGCACGTGGACACGTGGAACTACCCCGTACAAGGCCTGTTTCGCTTCCAATACTTCCACGTCGTTCTGTACTGTTTTGAATTTATCATCTGACACATTGACGAAGTATTTATGCAAACGACTGCAGCGACAGCCTACCGATGTGGCTTCCACAGTAGCTTCGGAAGTGTGCGCTAGTCGTCACGAAGGAATCGATCTGCAGAAGCACTACTGCGCTGTCAAGGAGCGCGTCCTCCATCTCACAGTCCATCAGATCTCCTCATGCACATGTACTGTCATCCCACTTCCTGTTGTAAAGCGGTCGCGCTTTGCCCCCCAGTGCCATCTCCATTCTATTCTTTTGGCGCCTCTGATTCTGAATGCATTCAAGATCCACACACAGGATATGCCCACCAGGATGACGATGATGCGATGTGTTGTTTTCTTAGTGAACCTACCTGGCGCCATGATCATGTTCATCCGTTGGAGCAACCGCATTCCATGTTAAAGAAGCCATCCGTCGCTAACAGCTTGAGTATGCTTTGAGTATGCTAAGCAAAGGTGCCATGAGAACACAGGAACGTCGTGGTTGTGCTGATACTGCAAGCCTGTACTTGGCATGGATGTATCCAGCTGCTTCTGCTTGTGGAGCCTCCCACGGAATACCAACCGACACACGCGTCGTTTCGACATGCGCACTTAAGCACTTGCGCCTGCGCACCTAACGCGAATGCTCATGCTCCGCATGATCCCCACAACATCAGCATTGCCAATCAATCTCACCTCGTGAATATTCGCCAACATCCGGCATCAGCATCAATTCTGCCATGGTGCTGGCGACCAGCGACCACAATGTCACGGAGACGGCGTTCGACGCCATCAAATGCAAGCTGTACGTGCTGCTGCTGGTGCTGCCCCCCTTCCATCGTCTGTATGCAGGCCCCATCACTGACCGCCTTGACGTCATGTGCACAGCTCGGCGGCGTCACTGGGATATTTTGATGACCCGTTCCTGCGCTGCTTCGTGCCCAAGCCCACGCGCCGCATCCCGCTCGTACGTACACATCGCTGTCCATCGTTTATGTCTCTCCCTCTTTGCTTCCCACTTTGAGTGGCGCTCACCCACGCCACACGCTCGGTTGTGTTGTTTCTTCTGATTCCCGCTGTCGAGAGCAGATTCACCGCGGCTACTACCTGCGGCATGTGGCCATGACTGAGTGCGTGACGCGCTTCCTGGCCGCCCACGTGGACCAGCCCGTGCAGATCCTCTCCCTTGGTGCGGGCTTTGACACACTCTTCTTCCGGTTGCAGCAGCAGCATCCCAGCGCACGCATCCGCATGGTGGAGGTGGACTGCGATGCCATCGTGGCTGCCAAGGCGGAGATCCTCCGCGATCCGACGCACCGGCGCGTCCTGGATCCACAGGGCGATGCCCACGTGCGTGCTCCATCACCATCGCCATCCACCACCCACGGCTCGGTCTCAGTCGCGTTTCACTGCGATGTCCCCAGCGCCGAGTCAACGAGCTCGTACAGCCTGTTGGCCTGCGATCTGGGCGACGTGGATCGCCTTGAGCGCGCCATTACTACCGCCGCATGCATTGGCCCGCAACTCCCCACGCTCGTACTGGCTGAATGCGTCGTGGTGCGTGCTCACTCGTCACAGACGAAGTCCCCCTCTCCTCCCCTCTTCGACTCAATCCAACCAAAGGCGATTGGAGGCCTGACGCACGCCATTTTGCTCGTCTTTGTTGTCCATAGTCCTACCTCGCGCCGGATCGCGGCACCGCGCTGCTGCGCTGGCTTGCGCGCTTCTTCCACGACGCCACGGCCGTGCTCTACGACCCATGTAATGTCACGGACACTGCGTTTGCCACCTGCATGCAGCGATATTTCGCCCTCAAGGGCTGTGCACTGCGCGCCAATGATGCCTTCGCTACGCCGCTCGCGCATGTGGATCGCCTTCTGCAGCAGGCGCAATGGGACACGTGTCGCATCCTGGACATGAACACGGTCTTTGCTCACGCGACGACAGCGACCGAGAAGATGCGCATCCAGGCGCTGGAACCGTTTGACGAGTACGCCGACTGGGCACTCTGCAACGCGCATTACGCCGTCACCATCGCCACCACGACGACAAAGGCGACACGACCTGGCTCGCATTGGAGCGATGCCTTTGCTGGCTTTCATGGGCGTCATGCCGTCGCCGTCATGGTCCAGCGCATGCCGTCAACGACGCACGAACAGCAAAGACAAGAGGGCCAACAACGTCACAAAGAAGAAGAAGCAGATCTGGCGCAACGCTGCGTCATTCGCTCGGCTGAGCCACAGGACCTGGCGGCCGTGCAGATGCTCTTCAAGTGCTCGCACCTCGAGTATGCGTGCCGCGCCGTCCACAAGTTTGTTGCCGCGCGGTGTCGTCCCGGTGGCGATCTCTCGGACCTGAATGCGAACTTCTTGTGCCGCCCACGCAGTCATTTTTGGGTGCTGGCCACCGCCAGTGGGGAGCTCGTGGGCTGCGTGGGCCTCAAGCCCACGGTCATGGAGGGTAGCAACAGTAGCAGTAGCAGTAGCCCCTCCATTCACGTGGGGGAGCTCTGTCGGCTCAGCGTGGCGTCGGCGTGGCGTCGGCGCGGAGTGGCCTCGATGCTCGTGGCCACACTGGAGCAGTACGCCCGCGTGATGGAGCTCACGACGCTGCAACTGGACACGATCGAGAGCATGGACACGGCGCAGCGCTTCTATGAGGCCCATGGGTTCACTGAGGCCCACGCGCGCCGCTCGTTCCCGGGGTTTACGCTCGTGCACTTTGAGAAGCCACTTACGACGATGGACGCATGAGTACCGGATGTGGGACCCAAGGAAGAGACAAGCAAAAGGGCAAAAGAGCTCATTGAGCGCACATTAGAAAGAGTTACTGGTGTGGATTGAGGATTGTGGACGTAGGAGATGGAGTGATTATCTGTATGGGTGTGAATGTATAGTAGTAGTTGCGGAGGGTGGCCAAGCGGTGGACGGGAGGCCGTTGGACGGGAGCAGTCCGCTATCGCCGCGCCCGTGGACGCAAGGGGGATCGCTGGTCCAGCGCCTGGTTCGACTCCCAGTCGGCGGCCCAGAGCGCGGCCCTGGCCAGCTTGGGCGAGCGCCTCTGCTCCGGGAACCGCCTGCGCCACAGACTGCCGCCCTCTCCGTCGCCATCGTCCATATTCATATTCATACTCATATCCATGTTCATGTCCATATCCTGGTCTTGATTTTGTTGGTGTTGGTGTTGGTGTTGTAGGCTCTGCTTGCACCCGCCAACGTTGGCGTCGTCGTCCTGATTGCTCGTGAGCAGTGTCAGTCGCGGTGGCGACGCCGGCATCGTATGCGCAAAGCCCTCGGGGGACGCCATCCAGTCAAAGGCGTTGAAGCGCGCCAGCCCCGCGAGCGCCACAGGGGACTCGGCCATGGGGACAGCCGCTCCAACCGATGGCTGCTGCTGTTGCTGTTGCTGTTGCTGCTGCTGCCTGGACCGAGCCGATAGCTTGCGCGGCCGCTCCCGCGGCTCACAGTCTCTCGCCGGCGACGCCTGCTGATGATGGCTGTGGCTCTGGCTCTGGGTATAACTGTGTTGGTGGCGCATGCGCCAACGCTGCTGCTCGCGGAAGCGCTCCACGTCCTGTGCCGTCCACTGCAGCGTCGTGGGCGTGCTCGTGGAGACCGCCGTGGGCATTGCCGTGGGGGTTCTGCTGGGCAGATTACGCATGTTGGCGTCCATGGCGCCGAATGGCGGCGCCACCTGCACGCTCAAATTGGGGCACATGCTGTTGGTGTTGGCGTTCCAAGAAAGTTAGCGTTGGCGTCGGCGTTGGGTGTTGGTGGGTACTGGGCGTTGGGGTTGCTTCCAAGAGAGACCTGGTAGATAAGAAATGTTAAAGGGCAGTGGTGTGAAGGGTGCGCCAGCTGTGGGTGGGTGTTGGTGGCGTTGAAGTTGTTGGGGCTATTGTTGGCGGAGGGGAGCGTTGGTGTCGGGCTGGGGGAACAAATGAGAGAGAGTGTGTGTGTGTGAAGAGAGAGAAATCGCAGCCAACGGTCCGCGCAGGTCCACGAAAGTTCATGAATCGTGGAACCTTACGTGTGGGACGTGCTCGATACTATTAAGACCCAATTAATGGGATGCGCGCTCAATTCTTTCGGCAAAGAGGATGCGTGTAGCGTACAGCCTACCGCCATCATCTATCTATCGAGACCAAGTGTGGCTGATCGCTAGTGAACCCATGAGGCAAAGCGTGCGGGTGATGGCACCCGCGCGGTCCGCGACTGATCTTGTCCCCGGAAGCGCTGACGGTACAGTAGCGTTTCTGGCGGCCGACAGGATATTGCCGCCTTCGTGGCCGACGGCGTCCGACTCATCCGACTTTGCTCGGGGGTCTTTTGTTGGTTTCCTATTATAGTACATTTGCGCTTCAACGTTACTATACTTGCAACAAAAAGTAACCTTTGGACTCGGATATCCTTGTGCGACACAGGTTGATCGTGTTGCCAGGATTTTGATTTTGATTCTGATTTGTGTGGAGAGTTTAGTTATTTACAGCGTGGGGTTTCACCTCGTTTGGATACAAATCCCAAGTCAGGCCCCCCTCCCCCCCCCAAAATTAATAAACAAGAGCCGCTCAAAACAACACACACACAAAGAAACGGAAGAAAAAAGGGGAGCTCCACCTCTCTTCGTCCCTCAAGGCGACTACTGCTTATCGACGCCACAGCGGTCGGCAACACCAACGCCAACACCACCAACGCCAACACTACGCTTGACCAGTCAATCACCCTTCGTCGCGCCACTCCTCCGTGATGAACTCCAACTCGAATCCCTTCCAGGTACGTGACCTGCTGCTGCTGTCTCTCTCTCTCTGCATGTGCTTGCCTCTTCACACTAACCATCTGTATGTGTGTATCCGTGACGTGACCGTTGGCTGCTGCTTTTGTGTGTGCGTGTATGTGGTGGCGTCGTTGGCGTTGTTGGCGTTGTTGGTGTGGCCTTCTTAACAGGATCCAGCGGTGGTCAGCATTCGCACGCCCTCGGGCGGGGCCACGCTGGACCCGGCGCAGGTCAACATTGGCGTGCACGTGCACCCGCCGGCGCCAACGCCAACGATGAGTAGCAGCTACCAACAAGAACAGGGACCGCTGGGTGTACCGGGCGGCAAGCCACCGAAGGAGAACCTCATGGACGAGATTGGAAACACCATCCGCACCACCAGTGGCACGGCCATCATGCGGCTCATGCGCACCGTCAACCTGCTACTGGCCACGACCACCATCGTCGCTGGCCTGCTCGCCTGGATCTTTGGCCGCGTCACCAGCTTCCAGAAGGTCATCGCTGGCATCTATATCATGTACGTCACCCAGCCGGTGGAATGGATGCTTGGTGGATGCATGGGGGGTATGGGTATGGGGGTCAGCCACACTCATTTTATCAATGTATCTATGCATCTGTCGTTTGCGCAGCATGTTTGGCTGTCTCCTGCTGGTGTTTGAGCTCCGCACGGAGAAGATTGACCGCATCTACCGCCTCAACTTCGGCTTCATGTATGGCAACAAGTCGCGCACCATCTTCCTGCTCTTGTACGTGTGGTCTATCTGTACTCTCTCTCTCTCTCTGGCTTGCGTGGGTTTCTCGTCTACTATCTCCCTCATCTCGACCATCTTGCTGACTCGAATGTCGCTGTGATTGGCAAATCAATCGGCCGGATGCATGCACAGTATGGCCATCTGGCCGCTTTCCATGGGCAACTTTTGGCTCACGATCCTCGACGCCGCGCTGCTGTTTGTCAATGCATTTTTCAACTACTTTGTGATCTCGCAGCACCCCGCCTTCATGGCCGTCTTGCAGCAGCAGCAACAGCAGCAACAGGCCACGATCCCGGTCTCCTACCAACAGCAGCAGCATGCTGGAGACACGAACGTCTAAGAGCCAATGAGTATTGAGGCGTGATGCTGCGATCTATCGTCAGTGTCCCTCCTTCATATCTCCATCTTCACGCAGCTACAAGCCGTGTCAACCGCTGGATTCCTCTTATATTGTTCTTTATTCCTTCATACCTTCAGTTTCGCTTCACGGTAGCCTAGGATTCTCTTCTTTTTAGCTCTGTAGCTAAGCTTGATCTTTACACACCGTGTTGTTGCTGCCACGCCTGCGCTTCCCCCATCCTGCCTGTCCATTCGTCTCCTACTGCCTGTACACGTTAGAATTTGGTGGTTAGCTGTCGTTCGACCCGCAGGAGGTCTCGATCCAGGTTCTGCAACGCCTGCTGCACCCGCGTGGAGTGACTCTCGCGCTTGGACGGACCAATCACCATGGCCTTGAGCTTCTTCCGAACCGCGGCCAGCTTTTGCCGTCGCTTTTGCGCACTAAGGCGTTTCGAAGCCAGCTTTCGCGCATGTGCCTCTGCCGCTGTACGAGCCAGTTTGTCTTCGGCCTCTTGCTGGTCGCGCTGCTTGTTGAGTAGCCACTGACGAGCGAATTCCACATCCTGGTTATGCAGCGACAGCGCCTTGGTGGCCAGAGGCTTGGTGAACCCGTCCTGCAAGAGCGCAATCAGCTCATGTGGTGCGTTTTTACAGTCCTGACGCAGTTGTTGCTCTCGAAGACGCCGATTGAGTGCGTCTCGTAGCTTGGAGCCGCTTGAGACGCTACTCTCAATGGCTGCACGCACTGTCGCCGATGCACGTCGCTTGGTCTTGAGCAGGGCCTTGGCACGCTCTATCTGTGGAGTCTGCGGGTAATCCTGGCATTTTTCAGTTGCATACCACTGAAAGAACTCGTGAAAGTCAATGCGACCACTGCCGTCCACGTCCAGTTGAGCGATGACTTGACGAGCTTTGGATTTCGAGATGGGCTCACATAGCTCAGCATTGAGCATGCGGTAAAACTCGTTATTGTCAATAAATCCTGAGGAATCCGTGTCTGCCTTAGCAAACGCATCCTTGGCTTCTTCCATCAATAGTTCTTTGCGGCGAGGATCGATCGCCTCACGCACCTCAACTATGTCCTCGACCGTCTCGTGGACCGCTTCATCAGCTCCCATCTTGCCCACCTGCTTTGTCTTCTTCTTTTTCTTCTTCTGCCCGGATGACTCGTTGTGTGTTTCCACGGCGCGTGACTTGACTCGTGTTGTGAAGAAAAAATATTTCTTGGCCTCGGCATCCCATCGCCGCTGCCACGATTCGCCATTGAACTCAAAAGATTCTTCGTCAAAGTAAAAATCATACGTCAATTGGCCACTGTTCCAGCGTGGTACAAATATCGTGTCAAACATCTCCATGACGTTTGTGATCGGGATGACCTGCTCATCTTCAAAGATCCACTCCAGATGACAAATCTCATGAAGAAATCGGAAAAAGACTCGACGCTTATGCGCAAAGTCAGTGTGCGTCAACGCATCGACACTGGGGAACCCAGGCACCTTTGGCCGTGCTGGTGAAGACGCGTTGATCGCCGCCTCCGCCTCATGAGGGCGACGAAGAGTCATCGACGGCACGAATTCGTTCAATTTCTCCTTATATCGACGCATCTGCCGCTTTGCTCGCAGTGCTTCCTTTAAAATAGTCAACGGCGCTGATCCTCGCTTGTCTTCATCGGTGCTGTCCAGTATATCGGCGGCAAACCACGATAGTAATTCATCGAATTCGATCAAACCATTCCCAGACGTATCCATCGTTGCCATCGCCGCATCCACCTGTGCGTCGGAAAGTGGTTGACACAACTCTTCCTTGAACATACGCTTGAATTCGTTTCGATCGATCGCCCCTGACTTGTCGGCATCAAATCGGTCAAACGCGTCTCGTAGAATCGCCTCTTGCTGCACTCGAATCGCCAACAACTTTTCTTCCCGCTGTTGTAGCGCATCTGCGGTTGTCGCCTGATCTTCTAATCGACGCTGCGCTGACGCGTAGCTTATCCATCCATGTTTTATCATCACGGATGAACTCTGGAGCAATGAATAGTTCTCAACATGCTCCTTTTGTAGCTTGCTCCAATGGTGTGAACGAAAACGCTTCGACTGCCACCATTTTCTATTTGACCGGCGATGCCCACCAAGTACGGGAGGATCCGAATGGCGAACCTCGAAGCATGAACTACAAAGCGTAAGGCTGGAGATTTCTTGCTCGTTCACTGGACATGTTGCGCATAATCGAGTTGCCCCACGCACTTCGCATGAGGCGCATACCAGGGCAGATGACAAATTCAGTACAAGAAAATCCACTCCTTCCATGATATGCTGTAGGCGATTTCCAGCACTGTGTGTTTTCCTCGCGCACTCGGTGCAATACATGCGAGAACACCCCAGGCAGCGTAGACGAGCAAGCGAGAACGTATGCGTCTCCATTTCAATGCAATAACAGTTTTCGCACAAAGGGGCATTCGAATAACGCGTTGGCGTGGCCAATAATGCCGTGAGAGCCTGCAGCACTTGTTTGCGAATGCAACAGACACGGAAGCTTCGTTGGATAGCCACTGCCGATTGTTGGTACCTTTTCATCTCCTCACGCAGCCTTATCCAAAACAGACGCCTTTTCTTCGCATCACGTATCCATCTTTGTAGGACCCGTGCAGCAGCAGCATCCTTGGCGGCGAGCCATTTGAGCTTGAGTTTATACAGCCATGCTCGAATGTGCTGTATTTGGCGTTCGCGCTGGATAATGCGGTATCGCTTGATATGTCGACGCACCAAGAAGCCACGCACGTATGATTGTAAATCCGTTGTTGTAGCATCACGGCTGAAATGGTGCACACTTTCGATCCAGTTGATGACAGTTGGAAAGGCTGGAGAAGACCGTGAGCTTTGAGTGGTACGATCACCCGGAGAATTCATGCGGAATACCAAGGGAGGAGTACTCTGTGCCGTATGCTCACTGCACACATGTTGGAAGCGACGCCTAAGTGGGCGATCTGACTGCAGAAGTGCGGCACCAGAAGTCGTAACATGTCGACCAGTACCCTGCCAAAACCCTACAATGCACGGTAATTCCTCTTGCTTGATGCCAAACCATCCAACTGCACTGTACTTCGCCGTTGACTCGGTTGCCATCGAATTTTGTGTTGCGTTGGTCATCCGGTCAGTTTTGTTTGAAGAGCACAACTCGAGCGAAAAGGTGCTTGTCGCATCAAGAAGACCAAATGCCATATTTTCCTTTCGAAGATGAGTCCACGATGTCGCAACTTTCTGGAACATCACTTTTATAGATGCATCGATAGGTTCCCACGGGAGGTTGACCAGCACAAATACCCACACATGCGTCCTCATCGCAGCCATTAGTGACAACGGATCATACTCGTGGAGATCAATTCCTGATGAAAACCTTGATTCTAGTTGGTACCGAAACTTAAAACGCAGCTTCAAGATTTTTCGCCTTGCTCGCTTGGAACGAAATGCTTTTTGAATCCGAGTGGCCATCATTGTTCGCTTCATGCCGGCTGTGAGTACCCAAAATTTGGCAAAACCATTCTGGAAAATGCGTTGTTGTAGCACGTGCGCATGATACCAGACCGCGATTGAAGTTATAAAATGATAATCTTTCCATAAGGGGACGAGCTCCGTATGCCAGTGTGCAACAATCTTGGATAATCGCCGGAGAGCGTAGTACCTATCCATAGCACAAAGGGTAGCGCGCTGTTTCCGTTGATGGTGAACATGCTTCACCCATCGTGTCCAATGCGAGGATAGCAATCGGTTCTTTCCAAAGCATTGACCTTGCAGGTTTTGCTTCATGCCGTGCCTTGTGTAGCACATATGCAAAACCCAGCGACGAATGGCATATTGTTTATGCTTTTCGTTGAAGAAAGCATCCACTGATTGACAATACAAACCAGCCACCCAACAGCAATCGCAAGGAGAAGATCTGGTAAGTCAAGTAAATTCCTGTACCCTCACGGTGGCGTAGGTCGTAGTACCTTTTTTCATCTTGATAACGTGACGATGAAACCTCGAAAACACGTTCTTACAGAGCTGCATTGAAAAGAGCCGCCGCGCTTTATCGATATTTTCATTGAACGATTGTACATCGGCCTTCCACTGCTGTAAAACGTATTGCTTCAAGTGAAATCGGAAATATGCGAGTGCAAGTTTCGATTTGCGCCTTTCACGAATCATTTCTCTCCACGTTGACCATAAAACCAAAACTGAGGTCGCGTCTTGGAGCACGTTTATGGTCGTAAACCATGGCAATGCCTGCTTGTTCCATGCTCGCCACGTATTTCGCTTCAGCAAAACTTGCGCGTGCCCGGTAGCTTTCTGTTGTTGCTGTCTGCGGTGCCTTTTACCTCCAACGTATGTGACCCACCGTTGAAACATGGATTTACGGAGATGGTGGTGCTGAAACCATCTGGCCTTGCGGACTTTTCCAGTCGTCGTGTTCAGATCATGTGCTTCTCGCGTGAGCATGCGCGCTTGTTTCCATTTGGCAAAGTGCGTCTTTACGCAGATAAATCTCGTACGCCTCCACCGAGTTACGACCCGACGCATCTTACGCCGTTGCTTCAACTGACGATAACACTGAGGAAGTGCACGCTGTAATACGCACGTGGCGTGTTTTAATTCTGCAAGCTGCCGCCGTAGACGATGGATTCGCCACGTGTGCTGAATCGTAGCCGCTCGTTCTCGTATGAATTCCTGCTTGAAAATCTTGAAACGCAGAATCAGATGCAGACCATCCTGCACGTTCAACCGATGTGCTTCTTCTCGTTGACAGCGTCGGTAGGCTACTAAACGCTCCTGCTCACACAATAAAGAGTTCCGCCATTTGGATGTCGCGTGCAGCAGTGAGGCACACCACTTGGACAGATCTTGCATGGCCCAGTGGTTTAAATAGTGCAAAATCTGTCGAGTCATCACTCTCTTGGCCTGGAACCAGCGAAACACGGAGATGAGTACACGAGTCGCGGATGCGAGTCGCCTTTGCCGATGTGGTCGGTAGCTCTGTTGAATACGACGAACAGCAGTATGATGAGTCGTCATGACACGGAACACAGCCCCCGCCAGCACGAGAGCAAGCTGTCGATCCCGATACATGCACCAGGCTCGTCGCAATCTGCAAACCGGTACAAATCTGCGCCTTTGATACGCTCGATCCAATCCGTGGCCGATCAAAGTCCGAAAGCACGACACACGATAGCATCTCTGAATTCGAATCGCCAGGATATGTCGATGACACACCCACTGGATTGCCCTGGGTCGCCAGATGGTGGTATACATCCTCTTGACGGCTTGTTCACACACGAGTCGTCGATGCCTGGCCATTTCACGGCCCCTGGCTCCACGCCAGCAGCGTTGCATCGAGATCGCGCCCATTTCCATGCGATTCCGCTGTCCCATCTGAAAGCAAACAAACCTGCGATAGCCCCTTTGAAGGCATTTCGCCGCGCCTTCTTCACGAAGAAATCGGGCTCGTGTCGTGACCTCTCGCCGTGCCAGCATGCAGCGCACGCCACATTGAATACAAATCGCGCTGGTATTAAACACCAGCGCACGATACGCCCCCGCCAACGAGGTTACACGCTGGCGCACGACGTAATACCGCCACCACCGTTCAATCACGGATACACTCTGGCGGAGCTCGGCCAGACGAATGCCCGAAACGACCCACCGCCAGTGCATAAACAGGGACCGCACGCGATCACGAAGGCGGCGCTGCACGATCGCGCACGCATGCGCCAAACTGGTGTGCCGCAGCAAGTGGTGCTGCCGCGCTTGCTCCAATAGGATGCGTCTCGTCAGCGCATACTTGTACCAACCCGCAAAGCTCAGTGCAAGGGCGTGGCGATGCTGACGAGCAAAGGCATCGCACATGCCCCGCAGCAGCGTACGCGTCAGCAGCGCGTGGTGGTTGCGTTCACGCAGGAACGACAGCGGAATGCGCTTCGCCAGGCGATCCACATTCATCTACAGTCCATCCATCATCCACCCAGCCCCCCCCCCACCGTCGGAGACTAGCGGGTTAGCAACACCAACCCGACGAACCGAGACCAAACCTCACGTCGCTCGCCGTCATGCCCATACATACCTCCAGTGATTGAGCCAGCGCGTGCTCCTGCTCCGTGGCGCGCAACTGCTGGTTCTGCATGCGATGCAGCAATGGATCCAACGCACGCACCCGCTTGACAAGCTTCTTGGTGGAGGCCCTGTCCCGTTGCATGCCGCTCGTGGGCTGGCTGGCGTAGATCTGCCTCTCCTCACGCAGACTTCTCGCCGCCACCACCCCACGGTGCTGCCCACGTCGCCTTCGCATGGCCATCTTCGCATCCGGCACAGAGGCAACGCCCCCACCACTAGCAGCAATAGCAGCATGTTCATCACCGTTTGCCCTCCCCATGCTGCCTGGCAGAGCGGGCCACGACGACGTCATGCACTGCCGTGCCTGCTGTGGCTGGGCGTGCTTTCCTTCCGCTGTGGCTTGCCTCCGCTGTTCTTCTGTTCGAGTATGCATCGGGACCTCCTCCTCACCCGCTCGCCTGCAGGTTCCTGTTCCTGCAGATCAGCCCACACCACCACCACCACCACCGCCGCCGCGCCACCAACGACGGACCGTCCATCAGCGTAACAAGACACGTCCGCCAGCCAGTCAGCCAGCCAGCCAGCTCACCCCAACGTGGCTGTGGGTTGCTTTCGTACCGTTTGGGTCGTGGCGGTCACGCTTCCAGGCGTCCACGGGAGCCACGACCCCCGCTGTCGCTGTCGCTGTAGCCATCGCGGGGACATAGAGCGCTAGCGGTGGAGAGGCCGACGGAGCGAGACGCTGCGGCAGTGCGGGTGAGCGGCCCTGGCCGTCCTCCGCCATGCGCTGCGACTCGTGCTCGTACCGTGACACGACTCGTGTCGTGGCGGTTGACAACACGAGGTTTGGGGGAGGGGACCGAACTGATATGTACCCGCTACGTTCGTTACGTTTGGTGATGGAGTTCAAGACGCTATAGTGTGTTATTCTCTGTTTTTGGGTGGTGTGATCGAGGGCTGAAAGGACACTATACAAAAATGCAGAGAAACAATCGATCTCTCCAGGAAAGACCCGACATAAATACAGAGAATATCATATCTCTAGCCAATCAAAAACCGGCAGCTACGATCGGCGGCATCATTCCGTTCCAGTCCACACCCACTCCGCGTGAAGCGCTTGGGAGATAGCACGCTCTGTTGGGCCATAGGCTATCGACTTCAAGATAGGACATTTTGAGGAGTGCAGGGACGTGAGTGATCATGCTGGGGGGGGAGGGAGGGCCCGCATGGGCTCTCGCTCATTTTGTGTCATTGTTTCAAGGGGAGGAGTGACACCAGTGTAAGCACGAAAGGAAGGGTGCTATCCCCAAGCGACGAATTTTGCAGAAGAAATCCACGGCCGTCGCAGGACGAAGACGGCAGTGTTCGAAAATATTTAGAGGGGGATAGAGCGGGGGAGGGGGGAGAGTAGAGGTGGAACCCGGAATAGCAGTCAGTACAGACATTAGCCTTGTAAGGAACAGGAGAAGTTTTTATGGCCTTCAGGACCTGAATTGTGACAGGATCTTTAGATATACTGATTTGAATGTGTTATATCTCTGTCTTTCAATGCCTCTGGGAATTGGTAAATATCTGAGGTTCCGTATTAAGGCTATTTAGTATCTATATCACTGCCAGGCTGGGCTCACAACGCAGACAGCGATACTCAACGTGACTATCCCAGTTCCAGTTTAATTGTGTGAGCAACGATGGTGTAAAACAACCCCTTCACAGCTACTGTAGTGTTGCAGGTTGATTGTGTGGATGTGTAGCCATTTCCGCGCAAAAGCTCGAAAAAATGTGGATCTTTTTCGTCTCTCCTATATTTGGATACCGGTATTAATATGTACTAACGCGATAGAAAAACGTGTCGGATCCTACTTTCTAGAACGCGACAACCATGACCATCCAGCGTGCAAAGTATACTATACACTTTCTGCTTGTATTGAATTGATACCCTAGTCCTTTATCTCCAACTGCTTGAAAAATACTGGACGCCAAAAAAACCATGGCTGCCCTCCCGATCAAACCGTTTTCTTATTTACTGGTTTGAAAGAAATGGGGAGGGGGGCTCCCTCCTCCCCCCATAGCTGCCTCGAAAAGAACGCAGCAGAATGTTTTTTGTCGGGCAATTATCGGCGAGTGATCGCTTGTCGAGGTTTTATTCTCTACTTTGTCGTAATATTCCCTTTTTTTCTCACCCACACTCCCATTCGTCCGACAAGAGCGAGTGACCAGACAAGAGGTGGGTCTCTCGCCCCGCCGATCGCCATACTTCCTCCCAGTC
>JAADWT010000128.1:0-34148 GCA_023336285.1 Pythium grandisporangium
CCCCCCCCCCCCACCTCACGCGTGGCAGGTGGTGTGACCTGTATTCCAGACCTGCCAACATGTTCTTGGCGTTTGCCCTGATGACTTGCTTCATTCTGCAATTTGCAGCCCAGGCGGCAATTATCCCACAACCAAGTCGATAGACGCCGTAAAAACAAGATGCGAGGTCTTTTCACCGTGCTTCTCCTCGGGCTCTCAGCACTCACAGTCCTAGCCGACAATACGTACCCGATTGTGTTAGTCCACGGGTTTGCCGGCTGGGGTCGTGACGAACTGCTTGGCGTCAAATACTGGGGTGGATTCCAGGGCGATCTCGAGGAACAGCTCAAGACCGAAGGCTACACCGTGTACACGGCCACCGTGGGGCCCTTCTCCAGCAACTGGGACCGCGCCTGCGAGCTCTACGCGCAGATCAAGGGCGGTCAGGTGGACTATGGCAAGAACCACGCCGCCAAGCACGGCCACAAGCAACTGGGACGCACGTTCCCCGGGTTGTATCCGGAATGGGGCAATGTCGTGGACGGCAAGGTGAACAAGGTGCATTTGGTGGGCCACAGCATGGGCGGTCAGACCATCCGGATGCTCGCCCAGATGCTCGCCCATGGCACGACAAGTGCGCCGGTGGAGGAGACTCCGTCATCGCACCCGTTGTTCCAGGGTGACAAGGACGGCTGGGTGCACTCGATCACGACGCTGGCGACCCCAAACCAGGGCACCGTACTGGCCAATGGATTTGCTGAAGTCGGAGATGCCATAAAGGACTTTGCGGTCGGGTTGTTCTCGGTAATCGGGGCCGGTGGCGATACAACAGCGAGAGTGTTTGACGCCAAGCTGGATCAGTGGGGGCTCGCGTCCAAAAGCTCGAGCGAGTCACTGGGCGCCTATGTCAAGCGTGTGTTTGCCAGCCCCATGTTTAAACCGGGATTCCGCGATATCTGCATCTGGAGTTTGTCCACGCCGGGCGCTGCCGAGGAAAGCACGTGGGTTCATACGCTACCCAACATCTACTACTACAGCTACTCCAACATCGACACCTACAGCTGGCGTGATTTCCTGTTCCGCAAGATTCAATTGCCCAACCTCTTTACCATGCTCTTGCCGCTGCAACCGTTGGGCATCTTTCTTGGTGGTCGATTTGGCCCAAACCACGGTATCTCCGAGTCCTGGCAGGGTAACGATGGCGTGGTCAACACGGCCTCGATGGTGAAGGATGCGACGGGGCAGTCGCGCACATTTGACGGTTCGTCGACGCTGGGCCAGTGGAACGTAATGCCGCAGCTGAAGAAGATGGACCATCTCGCGGTCGTCGGGGTCACCCTACACACACAGATCAAGGCCATGTACGTTGCACACTCAAAGTTGTTGGCTAGTTTGCCCGTTGCGTCATCGACCCGCAGCCTGGAAGAATCTACAGCCTCGGCTTCGGCGGATATCGCGTCCGGTATTGACAGCGCTATCAACGCACTGAATGCAGCCACGCAAAGCGTTGAAACCGAGAACGACCTACTTCAGCTTTGCGCGAACGTGACGACTGGTCCGGCGCTCAGCTACTGCGCCACCATGGAATTGGCTCAGTCGTCTGGCCGTCGGTTACGCGCATAATTTTTGTTGTTGTTTATTGGTTTAGAAGATCAAATAAAATACGCACGCTGAGTATTATGAGTCATTCATTCATTCATTACAATGATGGCTAGCGGTGAGCAGATCTTGAACCCACATATCCCTACAGCAGCGTACTGTAGGTTGCATTTTAACCGAGCGCAGCATCTCGGAATCGCAACCAGTTCTGCCGTGCTTGATGCTCATCGCACGTGACGCCGGCATCACTGACTAAACTCCACGTGACACCCATCACAGCCAATTGTACGATGAAGGCTGAAAATATGTACATGTATGCATACTGGCTGCACAAAGATGGGCTTGCCTTTGCCTGGGAAGTGAACAATAGCTTTGGCGCCTTCTGCATTTTCCTCTGGGTCGTTGAATGAGGAATGCGCCGCGCATTCCGCGAACTAAACAAGTGATTCTACGTGAAGATCGATGGATATTGACACGAATGGACTTTGATTTCACGTAAATTTACCTCGTGCTTAGTATTGGTAGAATGCAAACGGTCGCAGCGTCACGTTTATGATGTATATAGATAGTGTCAATAGTAGATATGCATGTTTGGTGGAACGGCTGATTGGGAAGCCGAAGGACTCACATCAACCCAACCAAACCAAAATTAGAAAATATAGGAGCGAACCGACATGGTACTTTTACTGATAACGAAGACATACGTACATGTGCACAACCTAAGACTTCGCGAGTGCTTGCATTTTATCCTGGCAGTCTGGAGATACGAGGCATCAGAAGTAATCAACCTAGGTCTAATACACTACAGACCTGAATCTTGAGGATAGTTCCGGTTTCGGTCTCCACGCCCCTCCTCTGGTCGTGCAGATACTGTACCCTCATCTCGGCATGCGCTGGTGGGTTCCCCAAACGTTAGCGATACTGTACTTCATACCCCAGGGTCAAATACGACACCAGCAGAGGAGCCCATCCAGCCGCTACGGCCGAATTGGAATGATACGTTGAAGTCTCGAGATTGGAAGAAGCTTGCGTCCCGTGCCTGCGCGCCTCGATGAATGATGACGTTCAGGCCGTCCAGTTTCGTGTGCGTTGTCAAGGCTGCCGCGCCACCCACCTGCTCACATATCCAACTGCCCCCGCCTCACGCTGAAGCCCTCGAGTCGATCCACGGCTTCGGATCCTACGAGTCGTAGGTTACCGAGTGGAATCCCAGGCGCTATCCTGCGGGGTCATTCCTCAACTTACGCGCTTACAGCAACACCCCAGCTACCCCCTGACCCAGCATTTCAAGAACTGACAAGACGGAGCACCATGCGTGGTCTATTCCTTGCCGTTTTGCTCGCGGTTGGCGCACTCACAACGACACTGGCGGACAACAAGTACCCGATTGTGTTGGTCCATGGCTTTGCCGGCTGGGGCCGTGACGAGCTCTTCGGATTTAAGTACTGGGGCGGCCTGCAGGGCGATCTCCAAGAACAGCTCAAGGCCGAAGGCTACACCGTGTACACGGCCGCCGTGGGGCCTTTCTCCAGTAACTGGGACCGCGCCTGCGAGCTCTACGCGCAGATCAAGGGCGGTCAGGTGGATTATGGCAAGAACCACGCCGCCAAGCATGGCCACAAGCAACTGGGACGCACGTTCCCCGGGTTGTACCCGGAATGGGGCAATGTCGTGAACGGCAAGGTGAACAAGTTGCACTTGATTGGCCACAGCATGGGCGGTCAGACTATCCGAATGCTGGCCCAGATGTTAGCCCATGGCACGACTGGTGCGCCGGTGGAAGAGACGCCGTCATCGCACCCGTTGTTCCAGGGTGACAAGGATGGCTGGGTGCACTCGATCACGACGCTGGCAACGCCGAACCAGGGCACAATCCTGGCTAATGGGTTCTCACAGGTGGGCGACTTGATCGTTGACTTTGTGGTGGGCTTGTTCTCCATCGTGGGCGTTGGTGGCGAATGGACGGATAACGTGTATGACGCCAAGCTGGACCAGTGGGGGATCTCGCCCAAGACCTCGGGTGAATCCCTGTCCGATTACGTCACCCGCGTGTTTTCCAGCTCGGTCTTCAAGCCCGGGTTCAAGGACATTAGCATCTGGAGTTTGTCGACACCGGGTGCTACCGAGGAAAGCACGTGGGTCACGACGCTACCCAATGTGTTCTACTACAGCTACTCGAACGTGGACACGTACAGTTTTCGCGACGTGTTGCTGCGCAAGATCCAGCTGCCAGACTTGTATACAATGCTAGTGCCGCTGCAACCACTGGCCACTTTCATCGGTAGTCGCTACGGCCCGGAAAACGGCTTCTCCGAGGACTGGCAGGCCAATGACGGCGTGGTCAACACCATCTCCATGACCAGCGACGGCCACGGCGTGACGCGCACGTTTGACGGCGAATCGGTGCTCGGACAGTGGAGCGTGATGCCGCAGTTGGCCAAAATGGACCACCTCTCGGTCGTGGGCATCACCCTGCTCGAGCAGATCAAGGACATGTACGTGGCCCACGCAAGCCTGCTCGCCAGTTTGCCCCAGGACATGACGACTTCCTCGCGTGCGTTGGGCACGGGTCGAGCAACGGCGCCGGACAACGTGTTTGCAGCGATTGGCAACTCCGCCAAATCGCTGAACGAAGCCGCGGCCGCCATCGTTACGGCCGATGATATGGGTAAACTATGCCTGAGTGCCAACCTTACGGACCAGGCCACGGTCAATTACTGCAACACCATGGTCCATGCCAGCGCGACGCGTCGACTGCGGGCGTAATCCGGTGTTGCTCTCTATGAGATGAAGAGCAGGTGGCAATCAAAGCAAGCTACAACACAGTCAAGTAAAGAAGGGAAGGCTATTACTATTCATCGCTGTGTTGGAATGTTCACGGCCTGCCACATTAATGTCATGAATTGGTCGGCCTTAGCTGGATGAGTTCCTCTGAATTTTGTATGCCATCGCCGCGCGAACGCCAATTATTGCAAACTAATGCACGCAAGAATCTTGCGTGTAGTATGCAACAACAAAAAATACTCTCCCCACACACAATTTTTTCACCATCATCCATCACCCTCCACTTCAAAATTGGAGTGTAGGACAACGAGAGCGTCGTCAATGCCCCCATAACCACCAGTGCCACTGCACGGCGCAGACCCTTGGTGCAGGTATGGAATCGCTTCAAGCAGGCATGTCACACGCACACATACATACCTGCTGCACCAGTATAATATGTATCTACGTTTGTACATGTACAGCACCCAGCCACAACCCGCTAGCTTCTTTTCACAGATACAGTAGTTTGACAACGGGAATGAAACGTGTCACACGAGCACTGATTGACTGAATCTTCGCACCCACCTTCCATGATGTACCGGATCCATCTAGTTGACCAACGCCTGCTCCATGTCATCCGCAAGAAATCATAACCAGATTGTTTGAAGAGAGAAGTGGATCCATGCTCATCACGATGGAAGTGCTCTCAGCGAATCCAGCCCCGTCCAGTTGGAGGAGTTCCTGAAGCGTGGAACATGTACCCAGCGCCGGAACCAAAGCAAAATTCTTCTCTTCGCCGTGAAGTACAAGCCACGCACGTGACGCGGTGGCGTGGAATCCCATTTTGCAGTGTAGCGACGAGCGCGCAAGGAAGTGAAGGGTCCTATGAAGTTGCTTTGGGCTGAAACGTGAAGCGCCTGGGCAAGAGTGTGGAGTGAGATTAGCTCAAACTGGAGCCAGTGTATTAACGTGCATCCTGGCTGGTGCTCCGTTCTCAGCCCACACCAGCGCCTAACACAAGGGGATAAATGCAAAGCACCCCATTTAAATCTGGATGGCATGCATCTTCGCCATGCCGATGATGACCGTCACTGCGACATAATACGCTTGGTCCGCTTCAAGTGACCCTTTGGTGATCGCGGAAACAGTTACTGGGTACCGTACTGTGCGGCTTTGAGGACGAAAAACCCCACACAAGCGTCATTCATACAGTACTGACTGTGATATCGTTGAGCCCTGCTCGTCATGCACGCAGCCATCGAGGCTAGAGAGAGAAAGCGATGCCATCTTCCCGGTCAAGCATCATCACCCCCCCCCCAATGGAAGTTGCGATCTTTCTCTGACTCGCACTTGGACACCCAAAACACATGGTAGCCTACCTATCTCGTATCGGTTTACGTGGTGTATGTGTTATCGAATTTCTTACAAATCAGTCAAATAGAACAAATATACAGGCGTCAAGCATAAAATAATCAAAATTATCCATTTTGTCAGAGGTGATGTCGCGGTCTCTGTGAGCGCGGTGCTGCCGATCTGGTGGCCAATCTACAGATGCTGTACCGGTGCGTGCAGCTGGTGCCCCCCAACGCATCCATCAGATGCTCTGGCTGATAACCCGTCCGGCGCTTGTTTCGCCCACTTCTGAGCAGAGCGCTGCGCTCATTCCCCGCTGTTCTTCCGCCTCTGAACTCACGATTCTTCCGTGTGCTTTCCAGCCACTCTGGGGTCTATGGTACCGTAGCTATAGCAACTGGCTGGAGTCGACATTTTCTCCACGGTGGTGAGATGTTCTTTTGTGTATGCGCATGTTTGTTTCTGTGTGTGTGTGTGTGTGCTGGTGTTGGTGCTGGTGCTGGTGGCACTTGCCAGACCGGCATTGTGTCAAATTCCAGTGTCCCCCACTAATAGTGGTGGCACAACGCCGGTTTGGCAAGTGCCACCAACACCAGCACGCACATACACATATTTATCTTGATTTCAGTATTTGCAGTCAGCTGACTGACTTTGGCCATGCATGACACTGGAACAGCCAAGAAAGTTGAACGAGAGCAGACGGGCAGGATTCCTGCCCCTTCAACCGTCATTGATGGTTTCTGTCCGCGCTTGGGTGCACAATCCTGGTGGCAATCTCAGTTTGCTGTAATCACCACATGTTGGGTACCAGCGTCCACACTTGCACTTTCCCACTCTATACAATCGGGAAGGCATTGGCTTCCTCCTCCTCCCCACACAGTGCATCATGCCGCAGTGGCTAAACGTGGGACTTCCCGCGCACCAGCAGCCAGCAACAGCAGAGAGCACAGCCGTTCCGTTTCCTCCTCCTTCTCCTCCTCCGGGGGGGGGATGACCCCCCCCCCCTTCTCCTCTTCATTCAGGACGTCATGACATCCTTTTTTTTCCACACACCGTG
Organism: Pythium grandisporangium; assembly: GCA_023336285.1. NCBI lineage: Eukaryota > Oomycota > Peronosporomycetes > Pythiales > Pythiaceae > Pythium > Pythium grandisporangium. The sequence continues at coordinate 6,752 of JAADWT010000128.1, forward strand.
CAAGGTGTGTGCTTCTTCGTGCAACTTGCACGAAGAAGTTGAGATTGCTCATCCACCTTTTACAGACCTTGCACTCCACAGCGGGCCACCGTCCACCGTCCACAGCCGTCCGTACCATTGGCCGCACAGGGTTGCCGTTTGCTGGCCGCGTGCGCGGGAGCAACACTCTCACTTCTCAATCTGCCGCGTCCTGCTCAAGTCGACCGATCAAGCTCCAGTTGTTGCCGTCAGCTATCGCACGGCAACCCGACTTTGAGCTTCCTCCTCTTCATCATGAGCCACGCGTGGATGCGCCTGCTGCTCGTGGTCGTGGCCGCGCTGGCCATGGCGCCGGCCACGCTCGTGTGCGCCGACAACAAGTACCCGATCGTGCTGGTCCACGGCTTTGCCGGCTGGGGCCGTGACGAGGCACTCGGGCTCAAGTACTGGGGCGGCATCCAGGGCGATCTGCAGGAGCAGCTTAAGTCGCAAGGGTTCACCGTGTACACGGCCGCCGTGGGGCCCTTCTCCAGCAACTGGGACCGCGCCTGTGAGCTCTACGCGCAGATCAAGGGCGGTCAGGTGGACTATGGCAAGAACCACGCCGCCAAGCATGGCCACAAGCAACTGGGACGCACGTTCCCCGGGTTGTACCCGGAATGGGGCAATGTCGTGAACGGCAAGGTGAACAAGGTGCATTTGATTGGGCACAGCATGGGCGGCCAGACCATCCGCATGCTGACGCAGATGCTGCAGTACGGCACGATGGGCGCTCCCGTGACGGAGGCATCGACCTCGCATGCGTTGTTCAACGGAGGCAAGGACTGGGTGCACTCGATCACGACCATCTCCACGCCCAACCAGGGCACGATCCTGGCCGATGGATTCTCACAGATTGGCGACCTGGTTAAGGATGTCGTCATTGGCGCACTCTCGATTCTGGGCGTCGCTGGCTCGGGCGCCGACGTGCTCTATGACGCCAAGCTGGACCAGTGGGGGTTGGAACCCAAGCGGTCGGGTGAATCGCTGAGCAAGTACGTGGACCGCGTGTTTGCGAGCCCGATCTTCAAGCCCGGGTTCAAGGACATTAGCATCTGGAGCCTGTCCACGTCGGGTGCCGCCGAGGAAAGCACGTGGGTGCAGACGCTGCCCAACGTGTACTATTACAGCTTTGCCACGATGGACACGTACGCGTGGCGCGACTGGCTGTTCCGCAAGATTCAGCTGCCCAACCTGCTTACCATGCTGCTACCCATGCAGCCGGTGGGGGTCTTCCTGGGTGGCCGCTACGGGCCCAACCATGGCTTCTCCGACAGCTGGCAGCCCAATGATGGCGTCGTCAACACCGTCTCCATGAACAAGGACGCGGTGGGCCAGTCGCGCACCTTTAGCGGTGCCTCTGTGCAGGGGTTATGGAACGTCATGCCGCAGCTGGCTCGCCTGGATCACCTCGCGGTGGTCGGCATCACGCTGCACACGCAGATCAAGAACGTGTACGTGGCGCAAGCCAAGCTGCTCTACAGTTTGCCTGAGGCGGCTGCCGTGAATTCTATGGCTGAATCCCTTCGCATGGCCAGTGCTGCCTCTCCAGATGTGGTGGCGGAACTGCAGTCATCCATAGAGGCGCTAAACACCGCGGCCGCCAGTGTCAACACCAAGGAAGATCTGGAGATCATGTGTGCCTCGCCGGCCAACGAATACGCGGTCAACTACTGTGAACGCATGCTTCTCAGCACCGAGACCCACACGTCACCCACGCGTTCTTTGCGTGCGTAGGGGGAAACACTACGACGCCGCCCACAGCGAGTGTTTTTTGCGGCCATATTCAACAGCAAAGAGAGGAGAGGAGAGCCATACGTCCGCGCTCCTCACAGCGTGTCCGTCAAGTATTTTAAATTAATGCAGAATTCTCAAATTGCGGAGATGCTGTACGTATGCACAACAATCGTTTTACTATTACATAGTAATGCTACGTAGTATTCCGCTTCATCTCAATCTAACTGCGTGGCTCCATCCCAAACGAACAATGCTGCAGAGATGCCCGCTCAAATAACTGTTGCTCACGTGTCCAGCTGTGTGAGCAGGGCAACACCGCGACGAATCCAGTGCTTTTGCTTGTGCTGCGCCGCCATGGGGATACGGATGGACATGACAAAGTTCGTGGAATGCCCCGTGGTTGAGAGCGTGCCCTGCCGCAGAGAGGTCTTGTACACGGGGCAGAGGTACACATGCGCCGTGCCCCCCGGGTCCGTGTCCTCGATCGGCTCAATCTCGTCTCGTTTCTTTGGCAGCAGCAAGATAATGGGCATCGCGACGTGCAGCTCGCGTGGCCTCGACTCGGTGATGCACTTGGCCTCGCCGTCCCAGCGCGCGCCCTCCATGAAGAGACCATCCACGTACGCGCCATCCTCGGCCTTGGCCTCCATGCGCGTCAGATGCATCACCGACATGTCGTACCCAACCTGATCGATTGGGAGCTGGTGCTTGCGTGCAAAGTTTTGCTGTGTGCCCGTGATGAACGCCTGTGTGAAGAAGAAACCCGAGATCCAGAACACGGGTGGCGACTGCCCCCGCGTGATCCATTGCTGCAGGAACGACAGCCGTGCCAGGAAATCCGTGACCCAGGACCCCAGCGGCTTGAGCGACGGATACGCGATCGACGTCCACATCACGGGCACCTGCCCGTTCACCATCGAGTTGCCCATGGCCTCCAGCTCGGCCGAGAGCACGACCAATCCTTTCAATGCGCGCTGAATCTCACTCAATGAACGCGCGATCACGGCCGTCAGACGGTTGAAGCGGATCAGCTCCTGTGTCAGCACCGTGTTCATGCTTTCGTGGTACACCACGGGGAAGTCCAGCTCAGCCTTTTCAATATCAAACAGCGCTGGAATGCGGCTGGCAATCTCGTGCGCGGTTTCATCCAGCACTTGGTCCCAGGATTTCCCAGCACCCCCACTGGCACGTGGCTGCAGGGAGAGCGCCGACTCGAGGAGGAGATTCGTCTCAGCGATCGCGCAGGAAATGTCGGCATTCTCGTGAAGCCCAAAGATCTCGGGGCCTTCGTTCATGGGCAGTGAATCGATGTACTCGAGGAAGCTCACCAATGAACCTTTGGCGCTTGGCGCAAAGTACGTGCCCGAGGGCGAGAACCGGTACGAGTCATCCAAGATCTCGGGCGTGTAAAAATCCGAGAGGATGTTGACAATGCAGCGCCGGTCCTTGTCATCCGTGACACGGCCACCGTAGTTGCATTCCCCCGCGAGGTACGCTAGTGCTGCGTATGGCACCGCGTCCGAAGGCTGCAGTTCATCCAGACAGATCTTTAGTTGATCCTTGGAGATGTTGAGGTCCGAGCCGGAGAAGACGTACTTGATGTTCCAGCCCAGCGGCCCAAACTTGGTGCGTTCACGGACCACGGCGTGGAAAAAGCAGAGCCCAAAGAGCAATTTCTTGAATTCCGACGCGCGCGGGCAGGATGAGACCCAGGCTTCGTCAATCGTGAGGTACGAGCCCTTGAGGTTGGCACGCATGCCCTTGGGCGGCTCGTTGGTCATCTTGACCCCGTTCTGCAGGATAAACGACGGGAATGCGCGGGTTGGTTCACTCGTGAGCCATAGTCGGAAGTTGGCGTGCACGCGGTCGGGCGTAATCTCTTCGCAGATTTTTTCCAGCGTCGGCAGCCAACTCACCGACAAGTGGCAGTTCTGCAGGCATACCCACGTGCCGTTGTCGATGGCCTCGGCGATCGCGTTCTCGGCAAGGGGGCCCTGCCCCTGGCCCAGCGAGATGGCTACAAACTTCTTGTTAAAGCCGAGCTCAACCGCCAACTTGAGTAGCTCCGACATAGGGTCGGCACCGGGTGTTAGCACAAAGATGAGTGGTGTCGCGCAGTTAGAGTCATCAAAGCCCGCACGCAGATCAAACGGCTGTGGCTCAATAAACCGCTGCCCCATCTGGGAGGCCACAAACTTCATGACCGCGGGGATCACCTTGTCGGGACGAAGGCAGCGCAGCACGATGATGCGCTGAAACTCGTCCAGGCCCTGCATGGACACTGGTGGATCCGCGTCATTGTTGCCTCCTCCTCCTCCTTGTGTGTGCATCATGGCCTCCCCTGGGTCGGTCGAGTTGTAGCACGCCTCCCAGTGCCGCAGTTCCTTCTCGAACTGCGCACTGAAGCGGCAAAGCGCGCTGGGCAGATCGTCTAGCCCCAACATATTGCCCCAGGTTTTGTCATTCAGCCAGGAATCCGTGCCCGGGGGCCGTGCGCGCGAGAGTTCCATCTGCGTGTTACCTGTGAAAAAGTAACGCAGCTCCGTGGTATTGATGGTGCCGTCCCCGACGAGCACCTTGACGGTCAAGAGGAACGCGAACAGGAGTTTATCCTTTTCAAACAGCGAGCGACACACGTTTTGGTACAGCACAAACGTGAACGTGTTGTTTAGGTTCACCAGGCGGCCAGCTAGCGTCGGTGCCGGCTCGGCCCGCGAGATGGCAAAGATAAACAGGTTGATAAACCACTCGAGCGCATACTGATACATGGGGTCCACCACCGAGAGGTCCGCGATACAGAAGAAGAGCTGCGAGGCACGGAACGCTACAGGCAAGTATCCTTGTCGTTTTTCGGCAATCATCTGCTGCGTGACGGCTGCCTCGCGTACTTTTTCCTCAATCTTATTGGCCGTGACCTTGGATGCCCCCAACGTATCGATCAGGCGCTCGTCGTCCAGGATGTTCCCCTCAGCGGTCTGCAACAGGTACAGGATCTTGTCCTCAATCTCCTTGAGTGTTTTCTTATTGGCGGCATCTTCCAGCACGAGCTTCTCGCGTTGAGTCTCCAGCACGGGTTCTTCCTTGGCGACCACGATGCCCAGCATTTGATCCTGCAACCCCTCCTCGGTGGCCATGAAATTGAGCAAGTTGACCTTGACACAGGTCTCTGGTGCGTAATGCGGGTTCCGCATTTTCGTGGTCATGTACAATCGAAAGTTAATGTCGTACTCGATGGTGTTGTCGCCGAGTCGGATGGTCGACACGCCGCCGGATTTGATCACCTGCTTGAGTAAAATGGGCTCCAGCATAGGGTCAATCTCTTCGGGCATGTTTTCGATCAATACGGCCGCGCCAATCATGATCGAGTTCTCCAGCATGCGCACGAACCCGGCCTGCGATTGTTTCACAACCTTGAGGTTGTTTTGCTCTTCCATGTTCTTGACCCATCGATTTGCCTGCCCCTGCGGGTCAATCATCAGTGGCCATCGGTTACTTCGTGTCAACATGATTGCATTATCGATCGAGAACGAATCATTTGGAAGCTTTGCGATCGTCCACTCCCGAATCTTGACGGGATCGCCCAACGTCTCCGTCAGCGAAAATTTCGACGAGCACGTGATTTGTTTTCCGCGCAATTGAGTTGCCCAGCGACCGAGCGCCTTCTCTCGGAACACGCTCGTGAAGGCACCGAGGTAGGCAATCACACCGGACGACAGCATGATATCACCGACAACGTTGTCGTAGACGATCTGTAATTGTGCCGACATCTCACTCCATCGTGCCTTCTCCCCGCCAAGGCCGCCGATAAGCTGCGTTGCTCGTGTCAGCTTTTTTGAGCAATCGTCCACCTGGAATTGTAGATCACCCTTCTTCTTGTATGCCGCCGCAAGGTCGGCTTCCAACTTGGCTACCTTGTCCAGCACGATTTGAAGCGCTGCCTGCTTGGCACCTAGCTCGGTCTGCGCCTTCTCGAGCGCAGCGCTTGCCGTCTTGAGCGCCTCACGCTTGGGGGCAACCACCTTCGCCACTCGATCGTACACGACCATAGCGTGTACCCAGCTACAGAGACCTGACGCAGCCACGGAGGCCTTGCGAATTTTCTCTGCCTGGAAGTCTGGGTTGGCGGCATACGGACGTACTTTATCCATCGATTCAGCTGGAATGTTGTCCTTGTCGTACTCGAGTAGGTTCTGAAGGAATCGCGTATCGTTCAGCAACGTTTTCTGTGCAGGCACCCAATAATCGTCAATCTTCTTCGTACCGCCATTCGGGTCTTTTGTCTTGATTGGGGCAACTTGCATCATGATACAGACGGCCTCCATGACTAACTTGACCCCGTCCGGTGGCTTCTTCATCGCCTTGATCTCCGTGATGTCTCCCTTGGTCAATGTCTGCAGTGCCTTGACTGCATTCGCAAGCGCCGGGATCGCCTCGGCGAGCTCAGCCTCACAGCTTTCCTTCATGGCATTCGCTTCCGCGGCCTGTTCGTTACACAACTTTTCCTCGGCGCCGACAATATCCTTGGTCACGTTGGCTTCCTTCTGCTCCCGAGAGATGGTCTCAAGCAGCGCATCCGTCTCGACTGTCGCGATCTTGAGCATGGGCTGCAGAGCCTCGAGTTCGACCTGCATGTTCTCCACCTGGTCCGCGGTTTCCATTAGCTTGGTGAGTCCGTTATCGTATCGCTGCTTCATGGTCATTACTTCAATGCGCTTATTCTGAAGTAGTTTCTTGAACGTGTTAATCAATTCTAGGTACGAGGTGGGTGTCACATAATAGTGACGACGCAGCGATTGTAAAAACTCAGCCGAAAGCGCACTCACTGATTCTTGCATGTCTACACAGACGTCCACAATTCCTGTTTTGATACTTGGGCTGAGGTCGACGTCGATCAAAAAGTGATCCGCCACCGAGCGCAGGGCCTCCTCGGGCCACTCGGTAAACCAGTCAATCGTGCAACAATTCACTAGCGAAGGAAACATGCGCAACCGTCGGCGGAACGCGTCTCCAATCGGTGAGAGCGCCAAGACGACATGCAAATTCGTGCGGCACCGGGAGACAAAGAAATTGTATACTTCTGCACTGTTACCAGCGTTGACTGCTCCACCCGATGCCGTCGCAGCTGGTTCCAGCGCCTCCTGGATCTGGATCAGCTCGTCATTGGCCCACAGATTGGCCACCTCACCCGTATTCAAGATGCCATTGATATCCTCCAGGTATGCTTCTTCAACGATCTGGGTATCACTAAACAGGAACACCGTGGGCTGATTATTGACACCGGCAAGCATGAGCACCTTCTTGAGATCACTGCGCCAATCCATTCGCGAATAACTCTTGGAAATCTCGATCTGGAACAGTTTGTAATCCGCCATGAACACGGCCAACGTGGTCAGCGACTTGCGTCCGCTACCTCCCACACCGACCAAGAGTGCGTTCCCGTAGGGCTGATGAATCACACGCGAGATGCGTGCAACATGCTCGATCGCGTTCTGGAAGAGCACGAGTGACATGGGCGCGGCACTCATGTTATTGTAATCATCGAGGTACGTGTGCATGGCATCCTGTAGCATCTCACGGTCGCGAAGCTCGCTGTAAAACTTGCGATTCGGGGCTGCCTTGGCATCGCCAAAGTTGCCGTAAATGAGGGTGCTATGCGGACCGAGTACGCGCTCGCTCTTGTAATCAAGCTCGAAATGGCGCGTCACAATGGTCTGCACCGTGTCGGCAAACCAGGATCGATCACTCGCGTCGATCAGGCGATCCGAGAACACACGTAGGCACTCGTGGCTCCAGAGACGCACAAAATCTGTGGCTTCTCGCACGGTATCTGGTGAGCATTGCGCAATACCCTGGAACACCTTGGAGAGATCTCGGAGGTTAAAAGTATAATGCGACTTGGCCGGCGTGGGCAGTAGTGAAGCCGAAATCGTGTTGTACATATCAATGGTCGCGGCAACCACTGGACTGGTCAATGCCTTGACTGCCCCCGGGAAGCTCTGCAGGAACCAGTCTGTGATTCGGGTAAAGATGGCGCTCAGCGAGTCGTCGTCGAAGGGGACGAAGTTGATCAAGTTAAAGTAGCGAATGTAGCGCTGTGTAATCTTCGTACGGCCACCACCTGGGGGCCCCATGGCAGCCACGAATTGGATATCGACGAGTTGTGTAAAGGTGTTATCCTGCCGATTGTACCAGCCACCGTGACCCATCCATTGACGCAGCAGCTCGATCGGCGGTTGGGCACCGTACGTTTCCTTGGCAGGCATGTTGAGATCATCCACGAGAATCACACAGCTCATCCCGAGTGGTGGGCCAAGCATGCCCTTGCGCCGCTTGTCCAACTTGGATTCAATAATGTCTTGCGTTTGGTTGGCGCTTGTCTGGGCACTGAAATTCATGAAGATGGACGAGAACGCCGACGAATCCAGACCCGTGAGGATTTTCTTCTTGATGGATACAGACTTCCCGGTACCCGTTTCACCCGTACAAAGCACGTGGAAGTGGTGCCGCAGCAACGTGTCCAGTAGCCACGCATTCCGTTCCGTATCCACAGTGGGGACAAGGATAAGCGCAAATTGTGCGTCGCGAGGAATGGCAAAGTTCGCGCTGGCATCGGCATCCATCCAACGACTCCACACACCGCGTTTCGCATCAAAACGGTAGTCGTACACGACTCCTCCATCATCCGGTAAAGGCTGCAACAACTCTCTTCCTTCATACACCGTATACCCGGGTGTTTTGCCGAGAAAGTCGGCAAACGCGATAGCAGATGAGGACGCGTTTGGCTCGGCATGGGCGGCAATCGCTGCTGCCGCACGTGCTGCCTCGTCATGTAACTTGCCACCAACAAAATCCCGCACATACCGGTCAAAGAGTAGGCGTGATTTGGCATCGACGCACGCACCAATGCTCCAGATGGCAGCCTTGAACAACAAACCTTCTAGTGCCTTATTGGTATCCGACGCTAATCCGTTATTGGTTCCATCCGGTGTAGCCATCGCGAATAAGAGAGCGCTCTCAAAGAGCCGCAGCAAGGAAGCACCATGCTCAAGAAATGTCACACTCGTTGGCACGACGCAATTCTTATCCACAAAGAAGAGCAGAGGTGGCACAAGCCATAAGAAACTCTCCTCAAGGAACTCTGCCTTCTCACGCAACGATGCCGGCAATCGCGTGCGCAACCACGTTCGTAATAAGAGCTCCCATCCAAGATTCTTGGGCTCCAGGAACACCATCCCGACACGAGAGACGGTGGCTGGCGATGCCTCCTCCAAATCCTCGGTTTCAAACATCATGCGCATTCGATCGGTCATCTTGACAATCTCTCCGCTCATCAGACATAGTTTCTTGTTGTCGTCTAGGACCGTATTCATGTTCTCAATCCATACGGCATCCACGGGACCGTCAAACATGACCCATTGCAGATCTGGGCTCGTGTCACGCGCGCATTCACGGTACGTGCAGGCCAGCACGCCGTCGGACCATTCATGCGTGTTCTCGTCAAAGTTGCCATATAACTGACCACTGGTGATGGATTTAGGATTCATGGTGTGAATGTGCACACGCTGGTACTGACTGCTTGCCGCAGCAGCGGCGGTGCCGCTCACGGCTTCGGCTTGCTGAATCGCGCAGGCGGTCATAGCGGTCGCCAAGGTATGGACAATACAGGTTTTCCCTGATCCGGTTTGCCCCACAATCATGAGACCGTGTCGTACTTGCACGGTCTCGTAGTATTGCACGACTTTCATCTTGTACTCAGGCTTGCACTCCAGAGGCACAACCACCTCCGGCACAATACTTACACCGCGTTCACACACGTCTTCAATCATCGCCAACAACGGACCGTGGTCTGGATCAGGAAGATTGGCACCAGGGAACAAATCGCTCGTGATGCCGCGGAAAAGCGGCAGGTCATCGGTCGTGAATTTCGGCAGGTTCACATCTTGCACAGAGCGAAGAACGATCTTGTCCTCACTCCAGAATGGATCACTCCCTAGCTGCTGACGCAATGCGCCACAGGCGACAAGGATGGAATTCACGGCTCGCATACCGTAATCGTAGTGTTTCTGAGAGCTGAGTTGCTCACTTGAGAGCTGGAGCACCTGCGTAAGCTTGCGAGCGTTGCTACGTGCATTGGAAAAACCAAACGAATACAGTCGAATTTCTGCGATCAAGGCATAATCCGGCACCATCATGGCACAGGGACGGAAAAGCGCCTTGAGATTATCGGGCAATTCCGCACGTCCGGCGTACCCAGGGTTCATGGTGATGAACACGTTTGCACTTGGATTAAGCTTGATGTATGTACCTTCAAACATGAACTTGTCGACATTGGCCTTCTTCCCTTCATTGATTGTCAAGATTTGCTGGGCAATCACGGACAGCACCTCAATGTTGATGCGATTAAATTCATCAAAACAGCACCAGGAACCACATCCGGCAAGACCTTTAAAGAACTTGGCCATGGCCAGGTAATCCAGTCCATCCGAACAATTAAAAACCACACACTGGATCGCGATGGCCTTGGACAGATCCTTGACAGTTTCCGTCTTGCCCGTGCCGGCAGGACCCTCTGGTGCGCCACCGTAAAGCAGATCAATCGCGCCCATCATAGTGCGGTAACAACGATCAGTGAGCGGTGTAATGACGAGACGCATGGTGTTCCCCAAATATTCGTACCCGTACTTCACGCGTGCATTTACAATACGCGCTTGGAGATCTCCAACGGGTGCGCCATCTTTGCTGGCCGCCGCTGCTTTACCATCCTTCCCGGCACCGCTGTTGATCCAGTAGTACCGCAATTGAGAGATCCACTCAAAATCCTGATCATTCTCCACTCCCTTGGCGATCATATGACTGATCGTATCGCGGGCGTGCACGTCAATCACTACCAATGCGCCAATCGTGGTGCGTTCCAGTTTGGTGAGCTGTCCCCGTACTAGGATGACAACAAGGTCAAGCTGCTTGTTGAGCACCTCCAGGTAACTACGCAACCCGTCCGTCCCGTTACGCACGATCGCATCCGTAACATCGGTTGTCCAGTATACTTGTGAGGCGGCAAGTACAACCTGCGCAGGCCACTTTAGAATCCACTCCTCACGCACCTCTTGTGGGTATGTGACCATGGCGCGTGCCGTGTGGTCGCGGATGCTATCCCATTGATTCTGCTCTACTTCAAGCAGCCACATTTCGACATTGCCCTTGTTTTTGCCGCTCTCTGGATTCACGGGCAAGCGTAGCGGCACGACTTCGCCCTCTGCTGATATCATTTCAGTGATCATGAGTGCGTCCGTGAACGTCACTTTATTGACACCTTCAAAGCATTTCCCGAGGTGCGGCTGAACAGCCTTGGGCTCTTTTGTTTGTGAAAGAATCTCCAGCAATTCATCATTGGAGAGGAAGAAGAACCGCGGGAAGTAGAGTCGCTTCATCTCCAGGTAATCGTTTAATCCCTTTTGAATTTCATCCAGTTTTTCATTTGCCTTTTGAAATTTTTGCAACAGCTTGTCCATGGCGACGACAGTCATAAAATTGGGATCCGCCACCGTGTCTTCCATGGTCTTGCGCCAAAGCGCATCCACGCTCGCGAATCGGCGCGCCTCCGTTGGCATCTGACGCATAATATCTTCACTGCCGAAAATTGCTTCAAGGTAAAGCCACGTGCGTTGGCACATCATCCACTCGTCTAATAATTGTTGCGCATACTGAAGCTTCTTCTCCCATGCCTTGCAGTCCTTTTCAATACTCTTGATGTAGGGTGAACCACGCATGGTCTGTGTTTTAACGATATGATCATCCAGCAAGGTGACGATATCCTCGGTGGTGCGAATCAAGAACGTGCCCGTCTCACGGTACGGAACACACTCAAACTCGACTTTTTCCCACTCGGCGATCATCGCCGACAGGTTCTTTTGCAACGAATACTCTTTCTCAGCAAACGTGCCAATCTCTTGAATCGAATCGATATGCGCCGTGATACCTTTCTCTAAAAGTAGCTGCAGCGTGAGCTCATCCTCGCCCTCCTCAAACCCAATCTTTTGGCGCAACTGCTCCCAGTGTCGTTCCTGCAATGCCGGGCTAGCTAGTGATTGGATGACGGGTAAGTAAGCCTTAAATTCATCTGTCCTTTCACGCAAAGTAAGTGCTACTTCGGCTGAGCCTGGAGCGTCCTCCATCAGCGTCTTGCTTAGCTTGTAGGACGTCTTCCACCAATCCGTCACCAATGCCTCGATTTCACCACCTTTTAGCTCCAAAAAGGATCCATTCAACCACGCTTCTCGGCTTTGATTAAACTCCGAGCACATGGTCCATAGCTTGTAGTAAGGCGAGAAATCCTCCTCCAGCTTCTCCAAAATTGAGTATTCCGTTGGTGGGAAATTAAAGACAGCTTCACGGGCGTTAAAATCCGCTGCCTTTGCCTTTGCCTCCTGCAGTGCATCAAATAAGGTAACCGCGAGCTCCACATATTTTTCCGTATGGCTGATCTCACCATACAACCGAAAGGCCTGCACATCCTGTTCAAAGCGCTCCACATCCCCTTCGAAGGCATCCTTCTCGAGTGCAAGCTTATCCATCATCCGGATCTTGTCTTCCTCAAGCGCGGAATCGCACGAGTCAGCAGCGTGGGCCACGCGACGTGGCCATTCCTTGGTGGCATACGCCAGTCGGAAGTCATCCTCACTTAGCTTGTATGCAAATTCGTGGAGTGCATCCAACCGCTTGTGTATTTCAGCGACTTCCGCGATCATGGTTGCCGTCACAGCCTTGGAATCGTTCACAAACTCCTTGAGCTTGGCGAGCTGCGCCTCGTTCACTGGTTTCTCCTGGATGCGGCGCAGCATGGCTTCATAGCGCATCGTAATGTGGATATTCTGTTCCCGCGCGCCCTTGACGATGCTATCGATCAGGGTGTCGCGGCATTGCTGGGCACGAGAGGTAAGCTGGTGCTTGAGCGGCAACGTATTCACGCACACAAGTGGGAAGGCCACCGTATCGAACGAGATCACCTCGATCTTGCCCACAAGCTGATGGAAGCGGCGAATCTGCAAGCAAATCTCGCTCAACGACTCCTCTGCCGTTAGCTCCTCTTTTCCTCGCGTAACCAGCTCGTCCAAATAGCGCACCGGGTCAAAACTGAGGAAATCCGTAATCTCTGCAAATTGTTCAGCGAGCTCCTGCGCTGGGCGCAGTGCACGCCCCACCATGACTGTGATCTGCGTCCGTGCATCCTCGATCACTTGAAGAAGTGTCGTGACCACGGTTTCTTCTCCTTCCAGATCCAATAATCGACGGCGCTCGAGGCCAAGAAGAGACATGATTTCGTAGTCAATAGCATCCACTTCATGCACGGAGGCAAAGAGTGAGTCCAATGGCTCCAGCATGACCGATGTGATGTCAGCCAAACTGGGCTCCACGACCACTTCGCGTGTTATCCCATCCGGACGCAAATCATCCAGCACGGCGAGTTGTACGTCAAAGAGCGAGGAACGATGCGAATACCATGGATCCCGTGGGTCGGTGGTGACCAGTGGTCGCAGGCCTTCATCGCCTTTGTCCATATCCTGGCTGCTTAACTGAGTATCGTCTCCCACGGCATCCATCACCACGAATAATGGCGGTGTGTTGCGCTTCACAAATTCCACCCAGTCATAGACACTGGTGCCGACAAAATGCCGCAACTGTGTCGTCATGCGCATCTCAATTGCCGTCAACAGGCGTTGCAACGTACTGCCCTCGTACAGGTCACGCTCGGCTAGGAAAAAATCAAAATGGTCTTGAAGGTTATCGATAATGTTTTCGACAACTGTGCGACGCCAGTCAACCAGCAAGATCTCAGCTGTCTTGTTCTGATGCGAGGTCTGCAGGGTTCGAAAGTCGACAAGACGAAACGGGAACTCCATGTGGGACGTGTCCTTGGCCGAACTGGAGGAGGAGGAGGCTGCCAGTCGTGTGCTATTACTGCCAATGTCACCAGTAGCACCACCGCCTCCACCTCCGCCTGTCAACAACGATGTCGTCGTTCCGGCACAACTCACGGGGAAATCAACATGCACCAGTCGTGTCTTCTGGAATGTTTTTTCCCAGCCAGCGTACATCTTGAAGAGGACCACAAGGAGTGGCGCCAAGCCTGTGAAATGCACAGCAGCGACCTGCTTGCGGTGGCGTTCGTAGGCATGCGCTGGGATCGCGATCTTGCCATAGGTCACGAGTACTGGCTCTACGAGTACACTGTCCATGGGTGATATGGAGGACGATGCTGTCGCCGGCTCGCACGACATTGCTCCGGGCTCTGAAGACGCTGACGATGACGATGAAAAGTTGAGCGCTGCATATTTACGCTGCAGTTCCTTGTCGACGCGTAGTCGGTGCTGCAGCACGGCCTTCTTCATACTGCGTGAATACTCCTGAATCGTCGTGTCCGTGAGCGAACGCAGCAACTGAGCCGCGGGCTGTCCATCCACGAGTACGATGGCTTCAGGTAGTCCATTTACGACACGGCGATGAATTTTTTCAAGCAGTGAACGACTCATCGCTCTCAACTCGGCCCCGGATTGCCTGGACAAGAAGTGATCAAAGCGAAGCTGTGCCTTGGCGGCATCTCGTCGTTGCACGGCGGCATCGATGCGCTGCTGGAAAAACGCTGCCGACTCGGTATCGAAGCGTAGGTTGATGCGACGCACGTACTTGTGCTTGTCCGAGCCATTGAATTGAATCAGGAACTTCTCCTTCTCCGAGTCATAGCTCTGCACGACACAGGAGCGCCACCGCCAATCGCCCTTGAGGTAGTATGGCGACGCCCCCGAGGGGCACACCTCAAGCCACTCCAGTGGCGTGTGGGTTTCAAACTCGTCACTGTCAAAGAGATGCAATGGGAACTGCGATTGGTCAATCTTGAGGAACTCGTCGTCGTTCATGGATGCATGCGGCAGAGGTTTCTTCGACACGGAGGCAGCTGGCTCAGTCGGGGTAACGGACGAAGCGCCATGCCTTTGGCCAGTGATCTTTGATACTGACTCCTTCGCTTCACCCACACGGGTGTCATCCACGGCGTGGCCACTGCCGTCACCCTGTCCATCACTAACACCATCACCATCACCGTCGGGGTTGTAGATCTTGTTGCGCTTCTTGCCCGGAAACGGACGGATGGGTTCCTCGTGGCGCAGCTTTTGCTGGTACGCTCTTTGGTCCATTTCCCGCGTGAACGCGTGTGCATCCTTCCAGCGGTGCGGTCGGTTGTTGTGGTCCACACGCGTGAGCTCCACACTGGGCGCCTTCACCATGGACGATGCCACGCCCGATGCACCAGCCGTTGCTCGTTTCTTGCTGGTGCGACCACCCGAGGCGGCCTCGCGCCGCGTCTTGCGGAGCTGCGCCTCCTTCGCGCGTTGATGAGCCTTGTGCAGTCGAAAGCGCTCCATGAGGATCTCGTCGGCGCTCATCATGGGCTCCGTCGTTGTCTCTTCGCCATTCCAGTAGCCAGGTCCCTCAACGTCCGTGTCCACGGCCGTGTCGGCGCTCTCTGTCCCCGTGAGTGCGAAGGCATGCGCCTGCGCTTCGGCCTCCGCCTGGTACTCGTCCGTGTAGGTGTCTTTGTCCTCCTCATGCTGGGCATACTCCATGGCTGTGAGCAAAAGAAATCGCGCTGGCTCCCCACCCACGCACTACTCACTAGGATGAGATAGACAGAGCCGTCTGTAGCCCACGCAGTGCGGAGACGTGGTGTCGTCAGTGAGGACCACACACGCGACCGCCTATTGCAGTCCTTCCCTCTTCCTTCTCCCTCTTCCTCTTCCGGACCAGTACGTTCCCCAAGCGACGCCGCTTCTTGCGCATCATGAACCATTATAGCGCCTTTTACTGATGCATGCATGACCTTTCGTTACTGGTGGGCAACGCGAACTTAAGGTGGTCGGCCGTTGCGAAGGCAACTACTGTGCTGTACGCACTTACCGTTGTGTGGCTGGAGTTTACTTATCCGGGCCGTGTGTACTAACTGTAAGAACAGTGTACACACGCACCCCCCTACTTCAAGTAAATGCGGTGGTTTTTCATAGGGGGAGGACGGAGAAGACGGAGTGATGGTCATTGGGGGGGGATCGCAAGAAGAAGACCATTTTCCCAATCGACGCGTCCGCTCAAAGCCCCAAAGAAGAAGAAGGAGAGACCTTGCAGTCCCATCAGAATGAAGATGACCACGCCGATGTCCACTCTTCTGTTCGCCTCTTCCTCGGTCGCGCTGCTGATGCTGCAGGTACCAGTGGGCGTGTGCGGTCAAGATGACATGCCATCCCCTCTGGTGGACGATGATGCCGGCAAAGGCGTGGTGTTTGACCCACTGCTGACGATGTTGACACCTTCGTCACCGCCACCACCGTTTGACTATTACGTCTTAGCGCAGAGCTGGCAGCCGGAATTCTGTCACGGCAAGGAGCACGAGTACCCTGGTTGTGTGGTGCCACACCCATACTGGCGCACGCATTTCACGATGCATGGCCTCTGGCCCGAGCTGCACACGGGCAAGCACCCTGGGTTTTGCGGCGGCGATCCGTTTGATGTTGCCGCCATTGAGCGCGCGCTGGGGATCGACACACTGGTGGAGTACTGGCCAGACGTCAAGGCCAGTGCCAAGTCACCGTCCTATGGTGACTTTTGGAAGCATGAGTGGACTCGCCATGGCACGTGCTCGGGGCTCGCGCAGGTCACGTACTTTGCGCAGGCCAT
The DNA here is from genome assembly GCA_023336285.1 of Pythium grandisporangium. NCBI lineage: Eukaryota > Oomycota > Peronosporomycetes > Pythiales > Pythiaceae > Pythium > Pythium grandisporangium. The sequence goes on from JAADWT010000128.1 coordinate 23,225, forward strand.
CAACCTCTTACGCAATGGTACGGCGTCGACGCCCACGCTCGTGCAGGAGAACGTGGGCAAGTCGGTGGATGCTCAGGTGCTGCGGGATGCGTTCGCGGTGGATGATGGGGATCTCTACCGTGGTGCAGAAGAAGAAGCGGCTGCTGGCTCGACAAGCTCGGTGGCGGTGCTGAAATGCATGCCAGGGAACGTGCTTTCGCAGGTCTTTACATGCTGGGCCAAGGATGAGCAGAACCGCCCCACGATGCGTAGCCCCTGCTCCGTGCATGTGCTGCAGGAGGATACGTGTCATCCAGGTGCCGTCCTTATCCCGGCGTTCCCGTCAGAGTCCTAACTTTAATGGAGAGGAGGTGAAGGTCTCCTATCACAGAAAATGAAGCAATCAAACCAACAACAACAAACAAGCTGGCTTCGTGGAACTCATCAACCAAGATCGCCGAGACCAACCAACGGCGGCGTGAAGCATCAGCAGGTGCCGGCCGACCAGCAAAGCAAAACAAAAACAAAAACAAAAACAAAAACAAAATCAACGGCGACCATGGAATCAAGGTATTGTACTTGTGGAATCTGAAAAGTGAAAAGAAAATGATGGGCATGTTGTAAAAGCCATCATCAAGCGTTAAATACTACTGACACTTACACAAACACGTAGGATAGACGTTCGTCTTGTTGAACTCGCAACGGTGACATCTCAACGGAGCGTCCACATGGCCGTCACGGCACGAGGAAGGGCGAGAAAGAGAACTTGTGTCTGGTTCACTCTAGAGAGGTGCGCGTGAGCGAGACGCGCAGCGCAGGGAGTAGATGGGACGCGCTTGGAATAGGCGAGTGTGGGAAGCTGGCGTCCATGCTGCTGCGAATCGTCACTGCTGTGTGAACCCGCAACGGTAGCACCGTCGGTGGCTGTAGCTGCGGTTGTGCCTGTAATTGTCGTGGTGGTGACGAAGCTGCCGGGAACCCTGTAAATCCCTGTGGCTCCATGCCATGGGGGCTTTGCGGGTATGTGAGCAGGTCCGTAAAGCTCGGTAGGCTACGCGTTCGCGTTCGAGCATGGCTGGTGTGAGGCTCAATCCGACTGTCGTCGAATGCCGTGGCATGTTGATCTTGATCTTGATATTGATATTGATGCTGGTGCCATGCAGCAGCAGCGGCCGTCATCTCGTCATCACGCTCCCGCTTTCGACCACGTGACGAAGGGCTATTGCCTGGTGTATTCACTGGTGACGCGCCCGATGATCGTTCCGCGAGAAGCTGGTTCTGCTCCTCGCGCTCAATGCTCTGAATAAACGCCGTCCGCAGGCGCTGTAGATGCGCCTCGGCCTGCCGTTTCTGCCACCGAAGCTGCGGGGAATCGATACTGGACGGGTAGTACGCGCGTCGCCCCATCTTGGGGTCGATCCGCACGCCCACAAAGACCATGCCCGGCACGAGTTTCTTGGAGACCCGCATAGGGTCGCAGTGCAAGATCTGCGCGAGGTAGCCACGCAGGGTCGTGCCGTACTGCAGCGGCAGCACACCCGCCACGAAGTACTGGATCGTGGCTGCCGCAAACGCTTCCTCCTCGGTCGTCCACTTGCCGCGTCGCAGTGACCCGCTTAATAGGCGATGACTTCCCTGGGCACTCCTAGTTTGGATCTCGGGCGTGGTCCAGCTTGGACGGGGCACCTCACTGGTGGATGGAGGTGTGTACAAGCCGTAATTGAGCGCGATCGGAGCCGTGGTAGTAGTCATTAGCCCGGTCGTGTTTGAAATCTATAATCTGCTGTTCTTGCTGTACCTGTTTGCTGCTGTTGTTGTTGATGAAAGGAGAGGCAAAACTAGAAGTGACCAAATGTAAGAGTGCATGCCCCAAAAGAGAAAAATGAAGAACTGATTGAGATGAGGTTGGGCACGGTAGGCAAAAAGTGGCAGTGCGATGGGTGGATGAGTGGGTACGTTCTGCCTGGAGGGGGTCATTCCTCCTTTCCAATCATTGACGTTGGCATTGTGTTTCAAGAAAGGCATGACGTGGTGACACTATGTATTCTCCTACCTCTGCGGATAACGACGCAAGTAAATTCCCTCCCTCCAAGGTGGATATGTGGTGTCGTGTCGAGCTTAAGGACAGACAAAAGGACGAACCTCAAGACTACCAACAAAAAATCAGCCCATAGGAACCCATTTGAATGCATAGAACGGGGTGGATATGTGGACTAGAGGATCAAAGTGCGCCGCTTTTCCGTCCAGATCAGCAACATCACAACGCAAAGATGCTGAGACCGTGGGTTTGTTTGAAAGGCAACGCTGACATCCCACGTTGAACAACCCCAACACAATTATGTTAGCTAAGTACTTTATCGGCGTCATAATCTTGTGATCCGAAGTCAGAGCTATTATTCCAACCAAACTCCAGTAAACTGGAATAAGAGAGAGTCATCGTTTTATTTTGATTTTGATTTTTTGACCCCGCGACTAAAGTGCATAACGAAGGCGGGAGCTGGATTTATGCAAATCGCAAGGCTTATCCCAGTTGACACGGCACCACTTCAACTTCATTTGCTTTGAACCTCAAGTATTACCTTACATTCGCGATTTAGTCGAATTACTGAGTATTGGTTCGCCATTTGCACCACTAACTTACAAGAACGAATGAAATCGTACTGCCTGAGATTGTAGACCGCCACGTAAATCAGTCGAAGTACGAGACCCGCAGTGCTAGTTATTATTCCAATAAAGCAGGTCTAGTGTTGATCGCGAAAACTCAACTAACTTTAGATCTACTTTCTGTGGGCAGGCGGCAGATTTACGGACAGTAAATGGTACAGGAGTAAATCTTGATTACAAAACCTGGTGTCACACGGATGCGTGACGTCATCTTGAGGCTCTCATGATATATCGCTGGCCTAAGTTTCTGGATTTGCTGAAACCCCACATCATTTTTACGCGAAAATAGTCTCGTGGACTTCTGCGCCACACTTCATAGAATCTTGCTGGGTTCGTCAGGGTTGGCGGTCGACGATAACAACTTACAAGCGTGACGCTGCCAAGCATGGTACTATCAAATACTCACCGTGTCGAATTTGTGCATTCTGAGAACGATTCGCCACCATCCAATGGCTTCAAGTCGGGACGTCTTCGACCAGACAGCAATGGGTTGTCGTAGCCATCGCTCACCTTGCATGTATCCATATATTTACCCTACATCAAGTGAGGCCCGTTTGCGACGTGCATTTAAAGTGCGCCTAGCGTTACGCGCCCATTTTCACATCAAAATTACGGAAGAATTGGCTGTGACTTGAAAATGGACTGTTACCACTCAGAAATCAAGAACTTTGATGCTGCTATAGTAGCTACCGATAAGGGAGTTACGCTTTGAACCATGATTCCATGAAAGCAACCTGGTTTTGCCGTACAAGACGTATATCTTAGATTCTGCACAGTTGCTGAGCCGCTGGTTGCGGTGGATTCCGCTGGGTTCTCTGAAACGCTTCAATATTGTGGTTTGATTATAAATTTAACATCCTGGGTACCAAGAACGTATCCTAAGATTGCAACTTTTACACAAGAAGCTCTCAGTCGCAAGATGTGATGCAATATATCATTCAAGGCCGTAAACTGCAACTTTGCAGCTCTAATGTGAAAGCAAATGCTGGGTGAACATAACCTAATTTCTCTGTTATTCAAGCAATACGCATCGCAGAGCTTCCAATCAGTGTTCAACTTCTCTCTGAATTTCTCAGCTGGTGTGCCCGGCTGCGCTCGTGGCCACCTTTACGCGATACAGAACAAATATTCTTCGCTCGTGTTGCCTCCCCCGACCCCTTCTCACCACGCAAGCTACCGAGACTTGTCAGAATCGGAGGTTTTGTTTTTGTCGTGTTTGTTTTGATCTCTTTGAGTATTACATTATGTACTTGTTTTAGTAGCCCCCAGGAAGCACATCAGTAGTACTATTCCGTAGACAACTTTAACGAGGAATTAATATCGGTAGTACTATACTGCAATATCGGCCCGCAATCGTTGGTCAGTGGCCAATGCAATTCATCCATCCGATAGCTCCGCAACAGCCACAGTCATCGTGTCCTTCATCCATCCCTGCGTTCATCGCGCCACCGCCGTCGCATCCGCTACCCCCACAGAACCACAGCCTCATCCACACGCGATGGCGCCCAAGAAGCGCTCACAGCAGCAGCAGCAGGGGCGGCAGCATGGCAAGCGCAAGACGGGCCACTTGGGGTTCCAATCCAACGAAATCGCCTTCATCGAAGATGAGATGGCAGCGCTTGCGGCCGAGTACGGGCTGACCGTGGACGACAGCGTGGCCGCACATGTGGACGAGCGCCGCCAGGCCAAGAAGAAGGCACGTCTGCATCGCCGCCGCCCCCTGCCCGGTGGGGATGGAGTGTCTTCGTCTTCATCTGCCCAGCCAGCGGCCGTCTTCACCACCAAGGACCAGGACCAGGATACAGACGACAAGACCAAGCCCACGACCGCGCTCTTGCCGCGCGCCGTCCACGTCTCCAAGGGAGAGGATGCCGACGCCGATGCCGCCGGCCTGATCGCTCGCGTGCTACGTGAGCTCTTGCCCGAGGGCGTGGCGCTCCAGCGCTGCGCTGTCCCTGGCTGCAGCTGCTTGCACCGAGGCCCCCGTGAGCTCGTGCTACCGTCTCGACACGGCGTCACCATCGCCACGGAGCGCGACGTCATCCAGCACACGGTGTGTCGTCGCTGCCAGCACGGCATCCTGCAGCATTCGTTGGTGGTCAATCCCCACCCCACTACGACCACGCACAACTCCAGCACCACCACCTCCCATTCGCACCAACAAGCCACGGGGCAACACAGCGGACAGCGCCTATTGAGTGCATTGTACACACTGATCCGCGTGACGCGGTTATCGGCGGCCACCTTCCGTAGCCGCGTGTGGGTGGCCTCTTTGCTGGACCTGCTCAATGAGCGTGTGCTGCAGTGGCGATCACGGATAGCCGCCGGTGGATCACAGAATGGGCAGCAAACCGTGAGTGAATTAGCCAGTGAGCGGGCACTGCTACTGGAACTACAGTCATTGCTGCAGCGCGCCGAGACCGAGCAGCAACGTGCCGTGGCCCGTGACGAGACAGCCATCGCTCTGAGCTGTGTGCTGGATCAGATGTATTTCCACTGTTATTACGCGTGCCTCGTGGTCTATGGGCGTGGCTGTGCCGCTGTGCCAGCCCCACACGAGTATCTCTGGGACCTTGACTCGTTCGCACCCGAAACGGAGCGTTGTATGGATACGTTCATCACACATGAACTGTTGGCGGCCGAGGAGGAGAGGAGCACCCGGAAGGAGGAGCAGGAAGAGAAAGAGGAGGGGCGCACGCGGAACCAGCGGATGAGCCGACTGGAGACGTTGGAGCTGGCCCACCCGGGGACCAAGAGCAAGAAGAACAAAGCGCGCAAGCCCAATGCCATCGCGTTACTGGATGTCTTCCATGCACGATTGCGTGACGGCGTCCGCCTATTCTACGAGACGGGTGTGGGCATGCAAGGTGAGATGGATGCGCTTCTCTCCAACGCCGGTGGTGTGCTCAGCAATGGCCATGCCTCAGGTTCTGCCCCGTCCTCCTCCTTGTCAAACTCCGCCGCCTCCTCCTCCTCCTCCTCTAAGAAGAAGCACAAGGCCCCCAACAAGAAGCATTTCCGTCGTGAGCGGCGTGACACAGAGGCTGCCGCCACCACCAGCGGCACCATGTCTACTACCGGTAATCAGTCTCTGGTGGCACAGCCCGCCGGCGGGGGTGGTAGTGGGGCTGTCGTACCTGAGATGCCCGCGTATGAATTACTGGCGCAGTGGCGCAACAACTGTCGCGATTGGTGCTGTCATCTGTATGCGTACGCTACCCCCAGTGACGCCGCCTTGACGGTCATGGCCAAGTACGCGCCTCTAATCGAGGTGGGCGCTGGTACCGGGTACTGGAGCTCGCTCCTGCAGCAGCGTGGCGTGGATATCCTGGCGTACGACGTCGCACCGCCCTCCACGGGGGTCATGCACCACGACGACGGCAGCAGCAGTAGTGCCCAGCAGCCCAGCGCGTTCCAGCCGCGCAAGAACAAATCGCTCAAGCACAAGCAGCAAGCCAGGGCACGTCTGGTCAACGTCTACCATGGCCAGGTGCCCACGTTTTGCTCCGTGGCGCAGGGTGGGCCCGAGATATTGCGCGCCACACCAGTGACTCGCGCGTTATTCCTTTGCTATCCGCCACCGCAGGACACAATGGCGTTGGATTGCCTGCGCGCATTTCGAGGCACGTACGTGATCCACGTGGGGGAATGGCAGGGTGATACGGGGGAGTCCTGCTTTGAAGCGCGCTTGGCCACGCGGTTTGCGTTGGTGGAGGAACTGGAGCTACCCAATTGGGGCAATTCTTCCTATAGCCTCACGGTCTGGAAGAGACGACCACGTGGCGAAGCGGAGGAGGAGGCTGGTGTGGCTAGGTTGCAGTGCTTCCATTGCCATGATCACCAGGATGCCGAGGATGCAGAGGACGATGAGTTGGCTTTCCGACGCTGTGTGCTATGCAAGACCAACGTGTATTGCTCCGAGCGATGCGCCCACGAGGATGCCGTGGGTCATGCGGCTGAACATGCCACACGACTCGTGTTCCTCGAGGACGACAGTCGGCTCGAGTTTGACAACCCGCTGCATTACAAGCCAATGCGCGCCATGAAGCGGCGTGTCGGTGATGGTGGCGCAGAGGAGGAGATGGACAGCGAGGAAGAGCAAGAGGTCGCCCAATCATCCGCAGTGGTGGCCAAGAGCACGACGTGGCGAGCGCTGACGGGGAACAAGGCGACGACGACAACGACGACGACGACGACGACTGAGAGCGCTAGCGAAACACCCAGCAAGCCAGCTCATACGTTTTCATTTTTCTGAGCACACCCGCTTGTCAATACACATCAAAGCATCATCCCGATCGATTAGCTGATTGATCCTTGTTTGTGTAGTTTTTTCTTCTTCTTTTGTCTTTTTTTCTTTTCTTTTGTGAGGCTCTTGCACTTGAAGCGCAACGTGGTGGCTAATCGTTGGGTGGGTTGATGTGATGGGGAAGGACTGCTGCAGGCCGTTGGGTTTCGTTGGCTGCTTGTAGGCCGCTCTTCCTCCACTTTACAACCTTCTTCAATTCGTTCGCAAGTGGAGGGCTCTTCTTTTCGTTTTGGCGCCTTGCTTGGATGCGATGTCCACGCCAACGACCGCCGATCTCGCAGAGCAGATGACCAGCTTGCCCATCGACGAGAACCAGGACATTGAGGAGCCACCTCGCTGCTAGATCGCTTGTCTTTGGTTGAATCGCCACACACATCAACGACGAGAGACAGTGAGTTATTGAGAGGTCGAGTGAAGATTTCCGTCACTCCGGCAGATTGTCAGGCAGACCTGGAGCGTATTCGCCGCACCATTGCGGTTATGCGCGCGCGGTTGACGATGCAAGGCACTGGAATTGAATCATCAGAGCGAAGATAATGGCAAAGCACGTGCGTATTCATTGGTATCATCTGTTCTCCTATTGGTGTGCTGTCTATTGAGGGTCAAGCGATGTGGCTTATTTACAAGCGCTGGATTTGAATAGCTGATGTGTATCATGATATCCGCTAGAAGGATGGACACATCCCTGCGTTATATCTCCTTCCATTCCATACGCTTAGCGTAGTCTTGCTAACATAAAGCATACTACCAGCGTAGAGAACCGCTGTGCACGATCGATCCCCATGAGAATCTAACACTGCACCCTACCTAGCCTTTGACATAGCTTTCCGTCCTCGCTTGTTCGATGCATTAACGGTGGCATGCGAATGAAACAAAACTCTGTGGTGTCGGTCGTTCCCCGTCTCATCTTTGGAGAGCGATTGGGTTATCCAGTCCACCATAGCTGCAGTTAGAAAAGTACGCAAGAGAATCAATAACGATGAACCAGTCCGATGCCGCGACGTCGGCAGATGCAACCACGATCATCGCTCACCTCCAAAGAAGCAACGCCAAGCTCACGGCCGATGTCACGGAACTGCAAGAAATCGTCACACAGCTCATAAGCATCAACAGGCAATTCCAGCACGCGAATAATGAACTGCAGGCCGAGCTGGATCGCCTCCGGGCTGGGAACCCACCGCGTTCTAGTTGAGAGGGGAAAAAAATAACGATTACAACGACAACAACAGCACGCATCACCGTGAATGGCACCGCACACGACTAGTTCTTCCTCCCGCTTCGGTTCTATCCGTTCCTTCGATTCCTGCGTCATGTCCTGTCTGATGATTGTTTTAGAATGGATCAACAAAGTCGTAGACAGTATCCACATTGGCAGTGTGCCTGGCTATCAAGGTTACGGTCAAGCACACAGCTACGACATACACTCGTAGTATGCGGCACATTGACACTTGTGGCCGTTTTAGCTGCCGTTGTCACTTACATCCTCTGTGTGCATCACAGTTCCATAAACACAGCAGTTGTGAAGGGAGGTCGGAAGTATCAATAGGAATGGGATGCTGCTGCTACGCGACGACTCAAGGCCCACAATCACCACAGTAACAGCAACACGAAGGCGTTGTCCAGACATAGCAAGCAGCTAGCGTGGTCATGTACCGACGTAGAGTGTAATAATCCCCATTGACGCAGCACAGAGCCGACGTGTACGCCATTCGCCTAACACAGGCAGGCACACAGACATTCCCCCCAATGGCAGGCCAAGCGAATGTGGTGGCGTGCATGTCGCTCAAGCGGAAGGTCATGAATGCCGACACAGGACTACTCGAATGGCGGCGCTGTACTGGCTCCGTCACGAATGACCACCATCTCGTGCTGGAGATGTCCAATGATGATGATGATGATGATAGAGAGAACGGGAACGAGCAACGCCAAGCGGGTGGGAACGACAGTGTCGGTGACGATAACGATGGCGATGACGATTGCGACGACCAAGGAGGAGGCTCGCTTGGTTCAGGCCAACAACACACCCGCGAGGTGGTCGAGGTGGCGCTGGCCACGCAGCTTCGAAGTATTTCGCAGAAGCGCAAGTGCAAGACACGGTGCGAGGTAGTGTACGTGTCAGGGCAAGGCGGGCAGGAGGTGCTTGTGGAAGAGCTCATGGCGACGTCGCCACGGCAATGCGCTGAATGGGTCACGCTCGTGCAGGACGCTGTTCAACGTGCGGTGACCCATACTGCGCCATCAGTGGTGCTGGCACCACCATCATCACCATCACCATCACCATCACCATCACCACCGCCACCGCCACCGCCATCGCCATTACCATTGCCATTGCCATTGCCATTGCCATCGCCGGCAGCACGCCGATCCAGTAGGAATAAGGCGGTGGCGACCACACGCTCGCCCAGCATCACGTCCAGCTCCGCCTCTTCGTTCCACGACGGTGGGTCCCCAACCAGAGGACTTGTCGTGGGCAATCTTGCCACCGTGGTGGCCCTATCACCATCACCCAAATCGTCACCAAGATCAACTGGAGCCGATGCAACACAGCGGCGCACAGCAAGAACAACCAAAGCCCAACCGGTCCGTCAGCAACAACGAACCATGTTCTCGCAAATGCTCTTCTCGTCTAGCAGCGCTCCGTCATCATCTGCCAAATCACAGACCATTCAACCTGGAACAACGCGGCCCAGTCACTTCCTCGCCTCGCATTCCTCCAGTCGTACCGCTACCAACCTCGCCCTCAGCGAGCCACACGGCTTGCCGTCACCGACAACGACGAGCTCGCAGTTCTCCGCCCCACTGCCCGCCGATGTCTTTGCCCAGCGACTCGCGCGTGTACGCCGCTCTCAGGCACCATCACCATCACCAGCAGCAGAAGCAGAAGCAGAAACAGAAACACCACGAGCCGTCTCACGAACACGAGGGCCATCACAGTCACAGAGGCAGCATCAGTACCGTCAGTATCAACAGCGACAAGATGAAACAGAAGGCGACCATGGTGGTGATAGTGGGGGCACCAGTGCCGATGACGAGGACGAGGAGGAGGGGCGAGTGATCAGTCCGCGCATCACGCCGTCCCGATCCCGGTCACGCATGTATCCACGCAGTCAAGTCACTGCTAGTGGCCTCACATACACCTCCAGTACCACCAACATTCGATCGCCGCGCGTATCAACGAATATGGAAGATGCCCTCTCGTCCTCCTCCACGAGTTCACCCGCTAGCTCCCCATCTCGTCGCCGCCATCCTCCTCCTCCTCAACATCATCAGCATCGTCGCCACCGCCACCACCACCACCAACGTCGCCGTCGTACCCCCACGGCGACAAGCCGCCGCGCTTTCCATCCTCATAGCTCCACCGTGACGTCCCCGCCAGCGTCATCACTGCATCCGACCTTCTCCGACTCACACGCCTCAGGTTCCCTTCAGCCATCCATCGCCGCCCCCACTCGAGACGCGCTACGTGCCCTGCATGCAGCCACACGTGGCAACGACGAGCTGGCCATCCTGCAACGCGTCGAGGCCGCGCTTCGCCAGCTGGAACAGGAGAAGGACACTGCTCGGACCCGTGAACGTGCGCTCACAAATGAACTAGCCACACTGCAGGACGCGTACCGATTGCGAGGCGCCGAGCTTACCCACCTGCAGGCGCAGCTCACACAGGCCACGCGGGATAAACAGAAATGGAAGCAGACCGCGCAGCGCACGCAGAGGCGAGTCGCGCAGCTGCAGGACGAGCTCGCGATCGTTAGTGATGAGCACAAGCTGGTGGCCGCGGAGGCTGGGCGCGTGCAGTCACAGAACCGTGATCTACTCGCGCAGGTGCATCGTCTGGACTCGCTCGTGTACGGCCGGTTCTAAGATGATCAACACCAACCTATCAACATATCAATGTGTATCATCAATCCAACACCAACACGGCCAACAATCAACAATCGCATATTTCAAACGATGCCTGGTTGCTATATTCACGCC
>JAADWT010000129.1:0-34143 GCA_023336285.1 Pythium grandisporangium
CCCCCCCCCCCCCCCCCCCCCCCGACGACGGTGGTCCAGGCAAGGAAGCTGCCAGTCGAGTGTATGCTAGTAGCACGGGCACCATGCGCACGTGGCGGACCATGAATCAACGCACCAGAGATTGAATGGACGCGTTTCTCTGGCTCACTTCAGCTAATAGATGACTTGCTCCTACAGTAGCCCCCATGTTCAAGCCCCTTCATTCGTGAATAGTGTTTAAAACAGAAATATGTTTATAACAGCGAGGGCAAAAGCGTCGGTGGGATCTCCTTCATGGCCAAAATCTTGTCGAAAAGCGCCCGCCGACAAAAAACAGAGCCTCAAGCCCACACACGAGCGCCGTCAAAGAGCGCGCTTGAGAAGAACAAGAACAAGCGTGAAAGCCGCACGCTGCGAGAGAGACAAAGAAGAAGAAGAAGAAGCACGACATCATGCCGATCAACATCTCTGCCGATGAGGCGTTCAAGATGAACGCGCAGGCCGTCGTGCGCGACTACCACGTCGAGCCGCGCCTTGGTACGTCCTTGTCGTTGTCCTTCCTGTTTGATAGGCGGTCCCCCTCCGCTGCCCCCTCCCCCTCTTCCAGTACTGGAAGCGCTATCTTGATCATATCGCTGACAATGGTCTTGATACTTGTACGTGTGCAGACTACCGCACGATCTCGGGCGTGAACGGCCCGCTGGTCATTCTGGAAAATGTCAAGGTTGGTGGGCCTTGTCTTGTTGCTGTTGTTGTCCCCCGCGGAGGGGAAGGCTGACTCCCTCCCATTAGCTCAGAGCAGTACTCACCTGTGTCATCTACTTTCTGTCATTTACTTGGCTTCCCGCTGCTGCTGCTGCTGGTATAGCTGCCGATGTTTGCCGAGATCGTCAACATCACGCTGTCGACGGGTGAGAAGCGCCAGGGTAAGGTGCTCGAGGTGCAGGGCAGCAAGGCTGTCGTGCAGGTCTTTGAAGGCACGGACGGTATCGATAACCGTAACACGCACTGTGAGTTTACCGGCGGCGTGCTCAAGATGCCCATCTCGGAGGAGATGCTTGGGCGCACGTTCAACGGCTCGGGTAAGGCCATTGACGGCGCGCCCGCGGTCGTGGCCGAGGATTACCTCGACATTGAAGGTCAGCCCATCAACCCGTCGTGCCGTGACTACCCGAAGGAGATGATCCAGACCGGTATCTCGGCCATTGACGTGATGAACTCGATCGCGCGTGGCCAAAAGATTCCGTTGTTCTCGGCCGCCGGGTTGCCGCACAACGAGATTGCCGCGCAGATTTGTCGTCAGGCCGGTCTCGTGAAGCGCAAGGATGCGATGGACTCGCACGAGGACAATTTTGCCATCGTGTTTGGTGCCATGGGTGTCAACATGGAGACGGCGCGTTTCTTCCGTAACGACTTTGAAGAGAGTGGGTCGATGCAGAAGACGGCGCTGTTTATGAACTTGGCCAATGACCCCACGATTGAGCGTATCATTACGCCGCGTCTTGCGCTCACGACCGCGGAGTACCTGGCCTACGAACGCGACATGCACGTGCTGGTCATCCTCACGGATATGAGTTCGTACGCTGATGCCTTGCGTGAAGTGTCGGCGGCTCGTGAGGAAGTGCCCGGTCGTCGTGGTTACCCTGGTTACATGTACACGGATTTGTCGACCATCTACGAACGTGCGGGTCGTGTCGCTGGTCGTAACGGGTAAGTGCGGTATCTTTTATTGAAGCGGTAGCTATGCCGCCGCATCTTTCTAATTGTTTGTGCCTCTCTTTCTTCCTTGGGGTACGCTTCGACGGCACACATCATCAGTTCCATCACGCAGTTCCCCATTCTGACGATGCCCAACGAGGATATCACGCATCCTATTCCGGATTTGACGGGGTACATTACGGAGGGACAGGTACGGTTGCGCTTGTTCTGCGACGTGGGCATGGTGTCCTTGATCGTGTTGCACTCACCATATATCATCTGTTGCGCGTGGAATGCAACTTCAAATCATAGATTTATGTTGATCGCCAGCTCGACAACCGTCAGATCTTCCCGCCTATCAACGTGCTGCCCTCACTTTCGCGATTGATGAAGAGTGCCATCGGTGAAGGCATGACTCGTGACGACCACAGTGCCGTCTCCAACCAGCTGGTACGGCCTTAATCAAGCCCTCACCCCTCAGTGTTGGACGGCGTACATATTTTACTGACCATGCGTGTATATGGTTGTTTGACCATCAGTACGCGAGTTACGCCACTGGTCGGGATGTGCAGGCCATGAAGGCCGTTGTCGGCGAGGAAGCTCTGTCGCTCGAAGATCACTTGTTCCTCAAGTTTACGGAAAACTTCGAGAGCAAGTTTATTGCGCAGGGCCCGTACCAGTCGCGCGACATTTTCGAATCGCTTGACCTGGCCTGGTCGCTCTTCCGTTCGTTCCCCAAGGAACTGCTGAAGAAGATCCCGAAGAAGCACCTGGACCAGTACTACGCTCGTCGCACGCAATTGCGCGATGAAAAGGAGCAGGTAGTGTGATGGATTTCCTTCCTGGGCGTTGTGGAAAGTGTGAATTGTTTTGGTGCGCATGAGGTATTCACGGGGTCGGGTTGTGTGTCTGTTTTGCCAATCATGTTTGTTTTCGTAGTAAGGAGCTGTGACTTTAGGGAAGCTACTCCCCCCCCCATTGCTGTCCTATGCCTCTTGTATTGTCGTTTCCCTTCCGTTGAGTTGACCCGGGTCGAACGATTAGACACCGGATTGAAACCCCACAAAAATACAGAACACAGCGACGTGAAGAATTGATTACTGTAGCCTACCCTTTAATGCTTTTTCTCCTGATGATGGAGTACTGCCTCCGCCTTTTGCCTTGCGTTGGCGTTGCTTTTCTACGCCGACATGCCACTCTGGAGTTGAATGTGCGAGTGTTTTGCGGCAATAGTGTAAACTCTTGTGCTGTTTCTTACAATCCGCACACACCTTTTTGAACACGTGCTCTGTGGCAACAGAACGGATGAAAACAACACGTCAATCGGTTGCATCCCGTCGAATAGGGGAAAACCCAAGATCATTGTGGGCTTCATTGACCCAAGCACACGTACGATTTGCAGCTCGAATTGTTGGCATCGCGCGAACATTCGATTTGGTTGGAGATTCGATACGCATTGGCCACATTCCCGCTCCAATCAACATTGGTGGTGCGACGTGCTCGAGCTCATTACGACATTCGTGCACACTTCGGTTCATCGGAGCACAGTCGACGCATACAGTCGAAAGCTGCGCTGTTGGAAGCATCGGCGGCGCCATTGGGTAGAAAATATTTAAACTCGATGCTGTCGGTGGAAGTGGAACCTTATTAATCCCCCCACTCGGTTGTGGCCTCAACATGTTGGATGCACCCAATGAAAATCTTCGTATTATTTGGTCGGAAGCTTGGGCAATCTCGTTATCACCACTCGCGAAAGCACTGCTACGGAGGCTGGTATGGTCAACGGCGTCATCATGTAATACAGGATACGATACCATGGAAGATTGAGAATCATCTTCTTCAATCCTTGATGCTGCTTCAATACGATTCGCTCGTTCATCCTGCTCTTCTCCACTAGGAATTGCGGGTAGTACTAAATCGGGGCTATCGTACGTCGGAAGCGATACAGGTTCAAAAGCTGATTGAACTTGCGAAGTATCTGCCACTGTTGCGTGCGCTTGATGTCTTGTTCGAATCGTCGCCCCTTCCCTTTGGGCATGGGCTACGACAGGCAAGGTCGGATCCTTTCCCTCTCTTCGTCCCGTAGCGGGTACTCCGTGATCACTTGGTGCAATGTTAGCTCTACATATCTCTTGAGCGATTGAAGTGCGAGTAATCCTATCCACGGTTGTTGACATCACAGCATTCACCTTTTCTTCCTTGCGCACTTGTGTTTGCATCTTGCTCCATACTTTATGCGAACGCGTCTGCCGGCGCCGTTTCTGCTCAGCTTGGAATCTGGCAATTATACCGCCCTGATGACCCAATGCAATCCGTGTTAGGCCTGAGCTATCGTTATGCTTGCGGAGCGAAACATCACTTACATGGGATGCACGGGAATGGCCGCCTTCCTGCCAGTTTCCACAATACGATCAACGTCACTATCCGATCGCAGCTGACACCTACTTCAACCCTACGCCGACTGACGTACAGTGTTTCCATCTCTGTCGGATTTATCATCTGAGCCCATATTGTAGATTCCGAATATTGAATCGACAAAGTGTGCCATCTCCATCAGGTCTCGATGTAGTAGGCGCTGGTAGCTATAGCGTGCATCCAGACACGTAAACCACGCAGCACGGATCGTCACCACATACGCCAATGAATGCATCACACTTACAGCAATGCTACTTACGCTAAAATGCCGTCGACGTCGTTATTTCGTTGACGATCGGCTGCTGCTCGTAGCATATCCTCGTTGGTTGTCAACATCTATTACACAAAGCTCTTTACGTCAGACGGATAGCGAATCGAGAGCTGCTCCTGTCCAGATCTTGCACATACATCTCCAAACACCTCCGTGATAGACGACAGTTCGTCGTCGTCCTCGCTTGCTCCACCAGGTGGAGCAAGCGGCGCCGCATCACTCCAGAACGGTGTTGCTGCCATCGTACAACGGCAAGAACGAACAAACAGAATGGGACCCCCTCCATTTTCGTGCTACAGTCGGACGATTAATAGCCAATCATTGCTGGTATTCGAGATGACACCACTTTGAAATACGATAAATTATCGAAATAAGAAGAAACTGAGTGCATTTTTCAGAAGTCACTGTCCGAGAGCTCATCCATGCACCACTGGGCAGGATCATCGCCGCTAGCGTCCGCCGCGAATAGGGAATCTGCTATGCACACACGCCCACCAAAAGAGAGAACGAGACAGAAATACTGAGCGAGGGGACCATGTCGAAGGAGAGTACAAGCTGTCAGCGCGTAGACAATTCGGACGCTTGGCCGAGACGTACCTTCACATGGCTCCCAATTGACCATGTCCTCCACCATGCGGGCTGTGATGATGCCGTACTGACTCACTGCCGAGCGCGTTTTCCCTCCTCGTCTCTGCTTCTTTCGTTTGCTATCGCGTACGTCGAAAACGTCAGCGTCCGGACGCATCCTCTTGTTGTTGCGCTGGGAGGCCAGTGCAGATGCCCACGCGTGAGGTTGCGCGTTCCCAGTGGAATTAGTTACTGCTTGCTGGCGTGACCTATTGAACTCACTCTCAGCCATCTCGCTGATCTGGGAGAGCACGTTAAGCTGCGATGACGGCGACAGAAACATCTCGGTCGATTGCGAGACACTCGGCACTGGGGAGAGAGGATAAACAATTATGGGGGGAGGGTCTCGTTTCAGCCAACCTCCGGCCACGACAGCAACATGGAGCTGTGCGCACCTGCTCCACTTCTTGGTAATACAGGAGATGGCGATGCGCACACAAGATCGTTGAGAACATCGTCCCATAGCCAATGCGACTCGGGGGACCCTCCAATTGTTGTTGCCTCATCATCATCGTCGTCATCGTCGTTATCGTCGGCGCCACCATCACGCCCTCCTCTCTCTTCCTCGTCCACGCCTTCGTCCTCCTCGCTCGTGTGCTCCTGGAACTGCACGCCTCCCATCATCCTTGGCATCGACATCGCCGCTGCCGCCATCCCCGTTGTCATCCCCATCATCGTCATCACTGCTACTGGGTCCGTGTCGATTTTCGTGCACAAAAGGGCAACTTCAACTCGCGCAAATACCGGTTTCCGCACTTTACGGAGCCGATACTGGGACTCTGTGTCAGCATGAACCGGACATAAGTTTATCGACAAATAATATCCAACGCAGACGCAGCGCGGCCGCATACTTCGAAGTACCAGACACCCATCTACAAGCCACCCACCCACCCACCGATCATCTCGGCACACTCCTCTGCAGTGGCGCTAGAGGGTGGATAGAGACGACCACACGGCTGACGAGTGCGACAGCTGAGCGCACTTTAGCGTATTGCGCAAGATGGAGCTGCGTCATCGAGGGCCCTTTCGCCGCAGCAAGAAGGCGGACGTACCGGAGGTGATCGACTTTTGGTACGTGTGTATGTGTGTGTGCGTCTGTATGAATCACACCTGCGTCGCGGTGGTGTGCGTGTGGAGAATGTCTTTCTCATTTGCTATCCGGCTCGGGGGGAATTCTTGATGGATGCGCGTTGAAGGATCTGCGAAGGGCTACGGAAGCGGCATGTGGAGGGATCGCGCGCCGTGTCGCTAGAGGCCCTGCTTCGTGAATGGGACATGGTGGATGTGACTGAGCGCGACGGCGTTCATTTCCTGAACGAGTCTACGGGGGTCGAAGTGGCGAAGGATGCTCCGTTGGATAGTCATGTCAATAGCAAGGATGTCGTCAGGATCTGCACACACGATGAATTGCAGCAGCTACTCAAGAAATTCGCGGACACCAGTGGTGAGATGGCATCTGAGTTTCTGTCACCGAGTAAGGCCACGACTCCACTGGGCTCGGCACTGTAAGTCTGATTGGGCTTGGTTTGGACTGCAGATTGAACGCTGGTCGTGGTGGATGCTGATGCGTGAGATTGCGTTATTTTGCGGCAGATCCAAGCTTAAACGCATGGGTTCCAACAATCCGGCAATCAAACGCCTTCAGAAGACTTTCGATGATGCACAGGGTTTACACGATGAAGAAGCTGAACTCCTTGAGCGGTATGACGAACACCAACTAACGATGCCTTAAATCCCTTGCTTTTGGTCTGCAGATACTTACCGGACAAACTGGCTGTTGTTTCTCTACATGTAGATTCCCTGAGATCGACCCCGTGTTCGAGAGTGGTGAGGTATCAGAACTCTCAGAAGAGGAAATGAATGCTGCCACGAACAGTGACTCAAGTGTGACAAATGCAGCAATGAAATGTGATGTGTGTGATGTATCATGGCCCGACGACGCAGCGGATGGTCGGATGTACCGCCATAAACGATTGGGAATCGTGACGCATCATGGATGCACGCAGTTTGCTTCTGATGTACTTAACACCTATCCCGAGATCTCGACACGAAGTCAGTTTGTTGGATCTTCAAGCTTATCACAATTGAATCGTCCGGGCACGTTCTACGTGACAGTATTTCGAGCGATGGATTTACCTGGAGCCCAGCTGTTGGGTACGCAAGTACCGTATGCGAAGCTATCCCTGTTGCCGTGGAAGGAGCCTAGCGTGACCAAACCAGCAGAGAACAGTGGGCACAATCCGATGTGGAAAAGTATGCACGACAATATGATGACATTCTCACATATGTACAACAGCACAATCACGCCGATCCCATTGCTCGAGGTCGAAATTTGGAATTCGAACTACATATCGGATGATCTCATCGCGTGTACATTGCTTGATATGACACCTCTATTGCGCTTCCCAAATTTGGAGGCCAAGCGCTGGTTTACGCTCTCATCGCGTGTCCAGGCACCATTGATTCGCCGATATCATCCATCGGTTGGTCATCCGCGAGTTCTTCTTGGAATTAAGTTCATACCACATGAAGGTGAGATCACAACCGGCAATGAACACAAATTTCGCGTTCATCAGCTGAAATCCGTTGGCCTTGCCATCCCAAACTGTGAAGTGTGTGATCGTGTGATCGTGAACGTACTGAAGGCGGTTTGGGGATATCGATGTGAATTATGCGGGATCGATGTTCACAAAGGGTGCATCATGAAAGCTATGGTGAAGTGTGAGTGCAAGAGGTTACAACGAAGCCGCAGCATGGATAGAAAAGCGATTACACGAGATGGCTCATTCGAGAGTGATGATGAAACGATAGGAAACAATCGCTTCATTGATAAACCAGCCGTGACTGTACAACGCGGTGGCCTTTCTTTCAAAGTGTTAAACGACGAGACAATGTTCGAGGTGGGATCGCTGTTTGTCGACTTTGAAGGCCTGCACTTATGTACAAAGCAATGCAACCAAGAGACGAATTTGCATGCCAAGAACATCTTTGAGGGAGACACGTACTGTCGTTTGACACTTGACGGGGTGTTGCATGAAACAAGTCCAGTGTTGAAAAGCGCAGACCCTATGTACATGGAACGCATATGCATCAAGACGCGGCATCGGAACTCTGTGTTCAAAATCGAAGTAATTGATTTCAATACGGATACGTGTATCAGTGAAATGTCAGCAACACTGTTTGAGCTACTTCAGAGGGATGCCGACGAATTTGTACACTCAAACCGTTTTCTTCAGAAGCTGCGCATCCCTCTACAACATCTCAACCTTGAGGTTGAAACAAATGCGGAATGTGCCCCAGGCATCGATGGATTAAGCGAATTCCCCCAGCTATCGACACAAGAACGTTTTTCGTTATTACCCCCAGGTGATACGAAAGGATCTTCAACGAACGCGAAACGGATGGGATTTGCTGTCATTGCACTGAGCTATGTTGAAAGTAAGCGAGATCTACTGCGTATTCCCCGTGACGGAGAGCTAAGAGTACGGGACAGTGAAGAACCAGAATTTAGTGTTGAGTCCCTTAAGTCGACTATTGACCGCCTCGGCCGCACCATCAAACTCGTGCAGTGGGTTGATGCCGAGTACAACGACATCATCGCGTGGAAACACAAGAGGAAATCGGCATTTTTCTTTGTTGTGTTTGTCGCATCGTGTCTGTGGGTAGATGCCGAGTACATCGGCGCATATATTCTCACTGGTGTGATCATATACATGATCTACCAGATGCATTTACGATTGGATGGCAACTTCGAGAAAAGGTGGATCGGCTTTACAGAGTACAACGAGCAACAGGCAGATCGCCTGAAGCTTCATCGACCAATTGCTGACCTTTTCGTGGTTGTCCATGAAGCTACACTATCTGAGACAACTGACCGCCTCCTTGTGGCTTCGCAAACGGCGCTAAAGGAAATTGCGACATCAAAACCAACCGTGTATGTGCGGATCAAGTATTTGCCAAATGACAAAACGAGATCAGAGCTCGGAGGGGACGCTATATTTCTACCTTTGCCGTTTAGTGAAACCATTGTTGGGTGGACACATGCGGTCGATAGATCGAGAATCCCAGTATGGGGGAGATCAAGATATTCCAGCGATGAAGCAAAATCAATTGGCTCGCAAAGTGTGTCAGCTGTGTCGTCATCACCCCCTGCGCTCCACGAGGCTGCCTCAGTTTTACAAAAACAGAAAAAAGCATATCCATTCCGAAATTTCAGTTTTTCGTGGAGACATAATGCTCATTTTTGCAGTTGCGCTCGTTGCACCGCTTGGCGTGATGAATCCTCATCGACCACTGACGACGAATCTTCAGAAACATGCGGGATCGACCACAATGCGCTGTATTTTCCGATTCCTCAGGCATGTCGAAAAACGTTTTCGGGTCGTGCTGATGTTGCGCCGTGGAAGATATTTCCTGGCTTGCTGCAGTTCGAGTTGTGCTTATCGTTGACGGGAGATGCGCGCGCTACGCCTGATCTCGTCATTGCCACAGGCCGTGTGCCACTGCGAGACGTTCGGAGTACCGCAAACTCTACGCAGGAGATGACAATTCCATTGACTGCCCAATTTGCACTCGCAAACACGAGCGAATTGACACCGCTAGATGACTTGCCGCCAGTTGAAAGGCCGGAAAGAGATGAGCTGTTTGTCCGCGTGGAGCTGGTTACGCCTGAAACATCAGTTGCAAAAGATGCGGAGAGGAATGTTATGGGAGACACTATACCTCACCGCCGACTCAGCGGCAAATCGTCCACAACCATATCCCATGCTGAGCGTGTGCACTCAGAATTAGTTTGCGAAAGCATGGTGTACAAAGAGAAGACTGCCGTGATTGGACACCAGATTTTCGATGCTTTGTCCAAGGTGAAAGGGACTATTACAACGTTGCAGATGGAAATTGATCAGGCGTGTGGTATAGTTGCGTCTGTGGAGAATTTGTTCAACTGGACACATCCTTGGAAATCAGCAGTGATCTTCGCAGGACTCATTGTTGGGGTGGTGGTGTTATCCTTGATCAAGGGCCGTTGGATTGTCCTTTTATTCGGCTTGACAGAGTTTGGAGCTGTGTTCTTGGATGATTTACCCCCGAGCAACCAAATACGACACATGCTGTGGAATTTGTTGACATCGCTCCCGACGGATCAGGACTTGATTGATGCATACGATGGGATACGAGCAGTTTATAACGCGAAGATGCGCAGTGAAAAGGAGAAAGAAGCGCACGAAATTGTTATTCTTCGCCATCATGCTTTATGGGCCGGCACAGTGTTGTCCAAGGCTGAGAACGATCGCCACTTTAAGGTTCGTGAGTTGATCCATAAGCCTCCGGAAGATCGATTACGTATCACCACGTTTTTTTATCCTAACACTTGTTGACATTTGTGATTATAGTCGTGGTTTGTCGTGTATCGACCGTATCGTTTCGTTATGTGGAAATCAGTTGAGGATGCAGAGTCTGGAGCACCACCTTATCAGCAACTATTGGTGCGTTTCGTATTCATGGATCTGAAACGTGTTTACAATGCTACTGCAGACTCCACTAATTTTGTGTCTGTGCTGTGTATTGTCATAGTTTGAACGTATGGATTCGATAGTTTCGAGCCAAAAGGTCGATGAAAAAGCATTCATCTTCCATGTATTTGGAAGCACGAACAGCGGTATCGATGGTACGTTACGGTTCTATATCATAGTCATGTGTTCTTCTACCGCTTTGTTCTGAAAATGTTTGCTTCCTTGCTATCGAGAAACTGACGTATCTTGGTGTTCCCATTTACCACTTGAAGAAAAACGGTCATTTTCATTTGAAAGCGAAGCACTAAGGCGTGAACTGCTGGACATCGTTCGAGGAAGCTGCGAAATTAGGGCGTAAGCCACAGAACCTGCATGGTTGAATGTCAAATTGCATGAATGAACTCTGCCTATTTTTTTATGTTGTTTCCAGTTTTTTTTATTGAGTTGACTTATCATTTCAATTGAATGGGGTTATGCAATGGATAGATCCTCAAAATGAACACTACGTAAGTCTAAGGCGCTTTGGGCAAGTATGCTGTTACTGTCGCCGCCCTCTGCCTGGGCAGAAAGATCGTCACGCGCGTTCAGTGTTTGGAACTCTTCATCGATCTGTCCGATGAACCTGTTGACAATCTTAGTGCGGCTTATTCGATACATCAATGCTAATCGCAAGCGATCCGGCAGATCAGGCTGTCGCAGGTGTTGCTCATCAGCGTCACAACTCGTGCCAAACTCAGCCAATACTTTCAAGAGGATCGATTTGAACCACGTCAGCACGTCACACCGCGATTCCCGTGTGATCACTAGATGGACCGTTCCTTCATCTTCCAAGGATTGAAGTGAAGAGACAAGAACCAGTCCGCGAGGCAGCAGCATCCCCAGAGTCGTCTCACAATCCAATCGAAGCTTCTTCCTTCCAAATGGTGTGTGCTTCTTGTGTGGACCTAGGGCACTCCCGCTGAGGCAAACGGCATTGGGGGGCACGTCAACATCGACGTAATCCCATTCATTATGTTCCAGTGCAAATCCGTAGTCAAGAAGAAGCTGGAAGTTGGGACGTCGGCCATAGCTATTAAAGACTTCTGTGCCGCGTGGAAATGTGGTGGTGCCGGATGGGAAGAGCTGAAAGCATCCATTTTCGTTCACGTTGTAGTCGTATTTCGTCGCAACGTTGGCATGATTGAGGCAGTCCGCAAAGGGAACGAGGGCGGTCCAGGGCAGGCGCCGACCGAATGCGCGAGCCTGGATGGATTGCCACGCAAAACGGAAGCGCGCCAGCGTGTACTCATTCGATGGAAACTCGGTCTAACGTCATAGGTGAGATGTGGTGAGTAAACAAACAACAGAACACCCGCATAACCATGTCGGTTATGCGCATGACACCTGAGCCCGGTACATACCGGGTATCTCTCAGTAAGCCGACGCATCACTCGATTGTAGTAGACCACGATATCGTCGGCTCGACGGTTCGCCGCTGCGACCAGCGACCTGCTCAAGTGCAGGGGCATCGTGGGGTTAGCATAGGCGCCAGCATTTCTGGCATTGCGGAGGGCACCCTCACCGCCGCTACACCCCCACGGCGGGAATGAAACTCACGGATCGTGCAGCTCGGCCCGCTCAGCATCACTCCAGTCCTGCACGGTATCGATCGCCGGTAAAACAGCGAGGTACGGCGCGAAGAACGAGTCGTCGCCCCGCACGAGTTCTCGCATTAGGAAGAGCGCGATAATAGGGTCGTCACGTGTGAAGACGTCGCGGTTTTCGTTAAACACGCGACCCAGCTGGGGATCCGACCAGCAGGTAGCCTCCGAAATGATCAATTGCTGTGGGATCGAGATCATGACCTCCTCGCATGCGATGTCTTCGCGCGCTGTGGCGCCGCGCAGTCCATTGGGGGTGAGCAGTGGCCACTGGATCTTTGGGAAGCGCGCGCCATGCTCGGTGAGCCACTGCGCAGAGAGATAACCACAGGCATTGGCGAGGAGAAACCAATGGTCAGAGGATCCGCAGGGCCATGCGGCAATACACGCTACGTACTGTGAGGAAGCGCTGCTCGGCGTCATTGGCAGTGGCATTGACCATCGTGGGCTCGGTAAATACTGGTCGCAGTGACCAGAACAAAGCGTCACAACTGCCGTGGATAATTCTGTGCTCCGGATTTTCGCGCAGACTTGATCGACATACGCTATTGCAACCATATCCAATGTTACCATTGTACTGATTTAAAGAGGAACCTAAGTATCTAAATTACTCTGAAGGAATGCAACTGTAGTATATTAGTTGTTGGATCATATTTGTTATCCAAATCGTTGTGTTTGCGTAGGGAAAGCCCAAACAAAACAATGAAGCGCGGGATTTTGTGAATTACCAAAGACCATCTTCAGCATTTCGTCGAGATCGTGAATCTACTTACCAGTGGATGGCGACGATAACGACGACGACGACACGCGGTTCGCCCGCGAACAAGCGCTCAGGCGCGTCGCAGCGCAGCGAACAAAGCGAACGCAGGTTAGCCGCACGCGATGGAGAGCAGGAGACGAAGCAGGAGGAGGAGGCGGACGAGGGAGAAGAAGTAGAACAGGAAGACGACAATGAAGAGGAGGAGGAGGAGGAGGACCTGGAAGAAACCGAGACACAGATGGATCTCAAGGGCGATACGCCCCTTGAGACCTCGCGCGATCGCCCTCAGATTTTCGCGGGCCACAAGTTCTATCTCGCTCGCACGATGTGCGCCGAGCGCCGCGCCGAGATACGTCTACTGATCAGGCAGCACGGTGGCGTCGTGGTGGAACACGTCACAAGCGGCTCGGTCGAGATCGTGGAGCGTGTCGCGTTATGCGCGGGCAAGCACTGGGTGTCGGCCGACTTTATCGAACACTCGTCCCGCGACGGCGCGATCAAGAACATCACCAAGTACATGGCGTCGGAGCCGCCGGCGCGATCAACGCGGAAGAAGTATACGGCACAGGACGATGCGCGCATGCTGACGTTTCTACAGGTATGACTGTCTGGAATGCTTCACATGGATGGATATGGTGCTGGCTTTGCTTTTTTATGGGTACGCGGTTGATGCAATGGTTATGACGTGGTTTCTGCTGCTTGGACGATGCTTGCAGACCATGCACCCGTCCTATTACGGCCATACGACACCGCTCAGCATTTGGCAAGGCGCGACGGCGATGCGGGTATGTTGTCACATGGTTGAGCAAGAGCGTCCATAGATTTGTAACGCCATGAGGAAGAGGCTTTGAGGTATTCATGCCGACTGTCTTATATAACAATGTCTTTCACTGCGCACAGATCACGGAACATTCCGGACAGAGCATGCACGAGCATTACCGGAAGGTGCTGCTAAAGCTTACGGACGGCGAGAGGCAAAACATCATTGACAATGCCGCCGCCGAAACGAGTGAGGCGTCCGCCAGAGTGGCCGTAGCAGCCGAAGGAGACGATGAAGAAACCACGCAGCCACGGGTGACGCCGACCAGAACTGCGACGCGCCGAGGTCGGGCAAGCGAGATAGGAGGTGCCGGCAATGATGGGCAGGACGACGAGACGGGCGAGCGGGCGCGGAAGCGGGCGAAGCCAG
Organism: Pythium grandisporangium; assembly: GCA_023336285.1. Classification (NCBI taxonomy): domain Eukaryota; phylum Oomycota; class Peronosporomycetes; order Pythiales; family Pythiaceae; genus Pythium; species Pythium grandisporangium. The sequence continues at coordinate 14,090 of JAADWT010000129.1, forward strand.
CGACACCAGAGCAGACGATGACGTCAGGTAATACGCGCAATCAATCACGGGTAGCGGTGGCGGACGCAGATGAAGAGGAACTCACGCAAACTCCAGAGAGACCAGCTGCCGACACCGCGCGGCAATCGAGGTCACGACATTCGATGGGCTCAGAGAGCCGACCGATTGATGCAGAGCAAGTGACTGCTCCAGCTGCAGTTGATGATCATTCAACGGACTCAGACGAGCTCGAAGAAACCCAACAACCGGACGCGGATGAGGACGAAGAAGGGCAAGTCGATCGACGAGACGGAGAACCCGAAAGTGACCAATTTCCCGGGTTTTGGAATCGCGCCACGGTGGCAGTCTCTTACCACGACGAGATGGCCCGAATGTTTTCGCCAGCAATCGCCAACGAGGCGAATCGGTCCCCATCTCGCGCGCAGCGACGGAAACGGATGTCGCTCCCGCCCATCCCAACCTCAACGCAGACGTCGCCACGGGCTGTTCGGAACGTTAGGCCATCACGTTCACGTCGTGCCTCCACGTCGTCGTTGCCCATATCGCTGCGGACACCAGACGAACGACCGCCTCGCCAGTCATTGACACCAGCGCAACAATTGGTGAGCCCGGCCGTGACACCACCCCCGCCACCACGCAGACGTTCACTCGATGGGTCAACCATCGCGAGCAGCGTACCTGTGTCAGCTATTGCCGCGGATGTCCCCGAAGAGAAGGCCGAGGAGATGATCAACCGCTTGCAATACCAAACCATGCACGACCTGAACGCCATTCACAGTGCGTTGTACTGGTGCAGTGGCGATGCCAACGTCGCCTTGACGTTTCTCATGGGCAAGCATCCGGCCGGAGTCTGGTCGGCACGTGATGATGCGCTCCTGTTGAATTACATGAACCCTGATGTGACGGCGGCAACCATTGATGCGGCCAAGCGATCACGCGCTTTCCGGGGTATGTCGATCAACCGCACCGTGGATGACATCCTGCGGCGCATTCGATTCTTGTTGTGATAGCATCGCCACCTCAATCAACTGGTGTCGGTTGTGGGGACGCAAAGAGAAACAGAAGACAAGGAATATGGTTGTTGTAACGATGCGAATATTTGTGTTGTCTGTACTAGCGATTCTTGTGCCATGTTTTCTCGTGGGGTTAAGTTAGCCGTCGGAGCTGGTCACATGCAGGTTCGGGTCTTGACCTTCCAGTGCCTGTCGTGCTTGTCGTGGACGGCGCGGTGTTTTACCAGTAAGTGGCGCGGCTCGACGGAATCGCCTTAGCCACTCATGGGTTTTCAGTCCGCGCCACAAGAGGAACGCGTGGAAGAGAGCAAGTACAAGAAGACAAATCAGTTCGAGACTGGGGATGAACGAGAGCGTTAGCACCACGACCCCACGGGATCGATGCGCTGTCTGTTGAAACATGGCGTGCACCGCAAAGGCCGCCAACGCGAGCTGCGTGGCTAGAAGCAGGATCGTGCAGCATAAGAGCGCGATGAAAAGCGGATAGTTGCGGGCTCCGATGCATGTGTTGAGGTAGACGCAGTGGTGATCAAAGCCCGCGACGCACTTGTGACACAGATGGCAATGCCGCGTACCCGTGGATACTTGGACAGCACATAGCGCGCAGTGCAGGCGAGGCGACGCATCTGCCTCGGATGAGGAAGGTGGCGGTGATGCTGCCGACGGTGGTGATGCCTGCCCAGAGTCATTGCCCATTTCAAGATCTAAGAGAAATGGAGGACCCACGCGCGCACTGATGCTCTCGGATGTGACGCCGTAGTTTGAGCCATGAAGTCGTCGCGGTTGCTGCTGCTGTTGTCGCTGCTGCTGGAGCCACTTGTCACGCCATATCACAGCGGGATGGGCGGGGTCCAGCAGCGAGATCTATCCGTCATTTAAGTAGTGATGTTTCCGTCAACCGCACACTCGAAGCCTTTGCTTCAGTAGGATGATGGTTGCAGATCGGTGCACAAACCTACCGACATGAAGAGAGCGACGACCACGGCGAGCTGCATGGACACGAGCACCGTGATCGTGTCTTGCAAGTACTCGGGCACCGCGTCCGCCACGAGGCCGTAGAACACGCCGCTATTCAGTAGAACCGCCCCCACAGCCTTGAGACCCAATACCACCACGACCAGTAGCAGCAGTACCTTCCATTCAGTACATGTACTCGCCCATCAATTGTGAGCAGGGATTCAACGGAGGGGCAGTAAACCAATCGTACAATGATCTGCGCAAGCGGCCAGGGCCGCCCACAGCCGTGGTGCCGCCGCGTTGGTCGCTGTGTCTGCTCTCCCGGCGGCTGCGCCCGCAGCGGCAGCCTCACCGCGCCACGCTCGTGCGCACGCTCACACGCCGCGGCAGCCATCATCTCGTCACGTGTGTCCGTTGCGCTCATATCCTGCGGGTCGAATGGTCGCCATGGGGCATGCTGCAGTGAGTATTGCCCCAACGGATGATCTTGGCCACCTCCGAGATGGGTTCACTTTCTGGTTGGTTTCCCTTGCGTGAGTAGCTGACCATCACTCCGACTCAGTGGCAAATTTCACCCAACGAAAATGTGCTTGCATTTTCAATCCAGCAGGGACGTGTAGCAGAGACTTCCATGGTCAAGGGGGTTACGAGCCAGGGAAGCGACGAGATGCGGACCGCTGGCGGTGCGTGTGCGCGGTTCCGCGCCGGCACGCTCTTCCAGGGTGTGCCCACGCCGTGCTACATGCCGCCCACGGTAGCAGGAACGGTCCCCCACGTCACTCCAGGTAGCAATGCTCGTGTGTGTCGGTCGGGATGTTTAACAAGGTGTGGACGGTGATGACTCACTCAAACCTGCGTGGACTTTATGTGTGTCTGTCCTGCAGACAATTGCGACAACTTGCTGCCATCACTTGCTACCAAGGTCGTCGACTTTGCCGACGTGTACGTGTCTGTGTGACTGTGGCTTGTTCATTGTTGTGCTGTGCTTGTTTTGATCTGGAGTTTGCTCACGTTTGGCTGTGTTCAGTCTGCCTCTGCTTCCGTGGCTCAAGGAGCGTGCGCTTGCGCCACGCGACTTCCTGCATCTCCAAAATGAACAGCTCGTGCTGTCGGCGCGTGATTACCTGACCCACTCCAACCCACCGAGCTCCAAGAGCGCGTTCATGGTCGCCACGTCCAAGGGACGTCGCGCAGTGACGCCGCAAGAGTTCATGGATGCCGCCGCGATGCTTCGCCCTCAACTACTGGTGCCGCTCGCGGATGAGATTGCCAGTTCGTTTGGGAACAACCGGCAGCGTGCCGCCATGCGGGTCTCGCTCGAATGGCTGGATGCCTGCCTCGCTCAGCAAAAGCAGGATGACTCATTCCCGGATATGATGGTGTGCGGGGTCATTGTCGGTGGTGCCGATGAACGCGTTCGCCGCATGAGTGCCGAGGAAACCATCCAACGTGACGTCCAGGCGCTCCTGCTCAGTGGACTCGACTCGTGTGTCGATTCGGTTCAACGCGATGCCATGATTCGTGCCGTGGTGGACACATTGGCGACTGCCGACGAAGACAAGGGTGACGACTCTGGTCGTGCGTTGGCGCTACCCCGCCTTACTACGGGGATTGGCCACCCGGTTGAAGTGGTGAGTGCCGTCGCCAGCGGTGTGGACGCGTTCATCTCTTCGTACCCGACTAGTGTGACCCAAGCGCATGGTGCCCTCATTTTCTGGACTGACGCCACGATTGATGATGACAATGAGGGTGACGCCCATGTTCGTTCCGTGGAGCGAGAAGCCTCCGGCGTGGTGCTCCATCTGCGCGAATCCCGCTTTGCACGCGATTTTACGCCGTTGCTTGCAGGCTGTGAGTGCTACACCTGCCGCAAGTACACGCGCGCGTATGTGCATCATTTGCTCAACGTACGTGAGATGCTGGGCGATACCCTGCTGCAGATCCACAACTTGCACCACTATGAATTGCTGTTCCGCACAATTCGGGAACGCATCCAGGATGGAACATTTCAAGCGTTTGCCACGCGGTTTCAGGAGCGATTCCATGAAAAACCATCCACGGCGGCACCGGTTGCTGTACCGCTGGCCATCTCGGAACGTCAGGAGCAAAAAGATGTCGAGCGGATCCAGAAACGTGAGCAACGCGTGGCGCTGGCCGCTAAGGCAGCCGCTAGAGCCAAGGCAGAGGCAGAAGCTGCCAAGACTGGGGCCCCATGTGCAAGCTAGGAACATCAGAGGGGGTAGAGGAAGCTGCGCAGCTAATCGAAAAGCCGGCTTCAGCGAAATAGAGCAATGCCGTGGAACTTGGACATAAGGGACGAATGTGTTACTTTGAAAGTCTGTGCTCTTGGTTTGCAGATGTCGAAGCAACGAAACTTGCCTGGTGTAGCAAGACTCTTTCGTTTCTGATATACTCCAGTAGGTTTCTTGTCACACTTGGTTATATTTTTATGATCTGGGGTAAATTGGCATAGCAATTGGCGACCGTGCGGTTGATGGACATCTCAGATCACGAAGCATTCAACTTGGCTCGGAAGCAAAATCAGCAGCCAGCCACAGCGAGAGCTGCCACGCCAACGCCAGGGCTAATACCAGAAACACGCAGGAGCTGAGTATCGTCATGGCATCCACAGAGACATCGGGGCATGCCCGTAAGCTACAGGACGATGATGTTGAGGTGAGTGATGGCCTCTCTTGGCGAAGCGACTCCCCCATGTTTGGTGTGGAACGACTAATCGCTCATGTATTTGTCTCGGGTTCGTTCAGCGTCTGGTCAAGTGCCGTGTGCGGTCCGAGGTGGAGGCACGCAAGGCCGCAGAGGCGACCATGAAGCGCGCCGTGCAGGAGGCACGTGAGCTCAAGAAGGAACTCGTGTTGCTTCGTCAGGAAAAACAAGAACTTCGGGAGGATGCACGCAAGGCCGCCATGGTTGCAGCCACGACACCTGGTGCGGTAGTCACCAAAGAGGAGCTACAGAAGAAACTGAACGAAGAAAAAAGCAAGTGTAAGGCTGCTGTACGCCAACTTGAGAGTGCGCAACGTGAATGCGCCGACCTACGCGCTGAGAGTGAGCGCCTCGCTGCTGACCATGCTCGCGAGAAGGAGCAGAATCAGCATGCATTGGATGATGCTAAGGAAGAGTTGGCACGCCGGCAATGTGATGTCGAAGGAGCGCACGCAGAGGTCAAGAAGTTTCGCCAAGCAGCTGATGACGCCAAACGCAAGCTGCAGCGTGTAACCAAGGATAAGAAAGACGATTTGCAACGCCTAGTGGATGAGAATGAGGAGCTGCGCAAACGCATGGCAACGCTGGAGCGTTCCATGGAAGATGTCGGAAAATTACGCCGCCAGCTTGACAAGACAAGGGATAAACAAGACTCAATCGCCAACGAATGGAAAGCCAAGCTCGACCAGCGCGAACAGGATTTCTTGCGCCATGAGGGTGAGAATAGGCGCGCGTTAGCAGCCAAGCAACAAGAATTGGACAAACTTGAAGATGCTCGCGCGGATCTGGAGCAAGCGCTTCAGGAGAAACAGGAAGAAATGGAGAAACTTTCGGCCGCCCATGCCGCTCGAATCCAACGCGAAGCGGTGCGTGCCACCGAGCTGTTGGCCACTACCCAGCAGATGGAGATCAGACTTACCCGGGCACAGAAGGATGTCGTAGCCGCGGAGCAAGCGCAGAAACATGCTGAGACGCAAGAGGCGCGAGAACGGCACTTGCGAGAGACTGCGGAAGCTGCCGCGGATGCAGTTGAGGCACGTGCTGACAAGTTTGAACAGCAGCTCGATGCGGCAACTCAGCAACTTGCTCAGCTCGAGCGTGCGCTACTCAAGAAGGGTATCACTTTCGACTATCTACTGAAAAAATCGGGTGCAGCATCCTCGCCGTCGCCGTCGGGGCCGTCAACCGCTGGCACACCGGAGAACCAGCAGCGGCGCCACAAGTCCCGTGCCTTAGAGCCGGAGGACGGAGATCTCGCCGATTCCTCGCCAGTTCCAGCGAGGAATCCGTCGTTAGCCTCCACGAGTCGTGTGGGTCGAACGTCGGCGCCCGCGATTACTTCAAATGCGAAGGAGAAGATGGCTAGACGAACGCCACGCGGAGAGAGCACAGCCGGATCGATGTCTATGAGTGGCCCTGCCAAAATCAAGAAACCGGCGTCTCGCATTGTCAGCAGTAGGAGTAGCGCCAGTATCAACAGCAGCAGCAGCAACAACAACAACAACCATGAGAACGCAGACGCTCGCGAGCGGACACCAGAGAGGAGACGCAAGTGATGTTGCCGTTAGTTGACGAAAAGTCCACACGTAGATGCAGTGATGCATGACGTGATGATACCCGCGCACAGAGTCACTGCCACTCCGTTTAGTGCATTTCGCTACGGTAGCAGTCATGAACCCTTTTGATTGAATACAACACGGCGGGATACATTTCGGTTGTGTTTGTTTTTGGCGAAGCGGCGGCGGCTTGCATACCTACGGATTGATCACCGTTCCGCTCACACTAAACACGCATCCTAGCTTTCATTCGTCTCGACTCGTCGATCAGTCATGGCAGTCGCTGCCCGCGTCAAGTCATGTACCGAGTTCACTATGGGGCTCACGACGGGCCCCGTCGTTGTCTTCTTAGACGTGAGCATCGCTGACCAGCCGCCGCGGCGTCTACAGATCGAGGTACCTTTTACCTTTAGCCAGGGTTACCATCTTTACATACGCATTCCTACCCCCAGGCAAGAACTTGTTTGTACCCACATCGATCGTGCATGCGACAGCTCTTCACCGAGGAATTGCCCTACACAAGCGACAACTTCCGCTTCCTCTGCACAGGTATGCCATCCACAGGTATGCTCCTACTCTGTAGAGATGCCATGATCACGTACACCGCCATCTTGATTCATCCCATAGGCGAGCGCAAGGGGAACGCCCGCGTGCGGGCGTTATGGTTCAAGCAATGCCCCTTCCACCGCGTCATACCTGGTTTCATGATGCAGGGCGGCGACATCACGCACGGTGCGTGCAACGGACTCATGGCCCAGTGTCTACTGGTGACGCGATTCATTCGCGTGATGACTGGTATGTGACGGCAGGCAATGGCGCGGGCGGTGCGTCCGCGTTCATGCACATGTTTGACGACGAGGTGCGTTTTAGGTGACCATACTGCTACTGATGCGTGGGCATATCGATCCCAGCATCCAACGACTACTGACCATTACAATTGCGCTACCCACAATTCTTCCGCCCCCGACACAGAGCTTCATGTACAAGGTGCGATGCCGCCGCGTTTCCATTCATACGCGACTCATTTGCATGGAGACGTGCCCTCAACTCTCTCTCTCTCTTGCTCTTGATCACCTCTGCGCAACCCAGCACCAGGTCGGCTCGGTCTCCATGGCGCACCAGCTCAACACCAACAAGTCGCAGTTCTTCATCTCCTTTGTCCCTGTACGTGCCGTGTATATAATCATTGAGGGAGGAGCACACCGCACCCCCTCACTCATCACCACTTGCCTCTCTTCCCTGCATAACACACAGGCAAGCTGGTGCGATGCCAAGCACGTAGTCTTTGGGCAGGTGTTGCAGGAAGACCTCCCGCACCTCGCGGTCTTTGAGGCGCTAGGCACGGCGTCGGGGCGGCCCCAGCAGCGCCTCGTGGTCACCGACTGCGGTCAGCTCACGGGCGACGGCTTCACGCCACCCACAATTGCCGCCCCCATCTCCACCGACCACGACTTCGACCATGACGACGACGGGACGGCATCACCGAGCGAATACTCCTGAATAACAGCAGCCATCATGCCGTGGTCCGCCCCACGACCGCGGAACCAGGTCAACCACTGCAACAATTTTCTTGCGCATTCGCAATCATTCCCGTTGAGACAGAGTGTTTGTAATCCACGGGAATGCATGTGCCCGCGTCTGCCAGCCTGTCGACCGACAGTCACTCACTCACCCACTCGCCAGTCAGTTGTTCGCTTCCTTACTCTCTCACTCTCACTCTCTCCCCCCCCCCTCCCTCCTCTTCTGTAGCTGGTCGGACGGACCCATCCACATACGAAACCCAAGTGATCCGCAACTTCCTCCACTTGAGCGGAAAGTTCTGTAGCTGCCCTCATTCCGCATTGAAACGTGTCGAGGAAACGTGCCTACCCCACATCGACACAGACAGACCGACCCACACTCTGACACGCCAAGGGAAACGCGCCGCCATCTGCGTTCCTCCATCACATTTCCATCAGTTCGCATCCCACCACATCCTCTTCCATCTCTATCCGACTCCTCCATGACGAGCGTCGCGTTCTCTCCGTCCCCCGCCACCATGGCCGCGGGTCCACCGCCTGCGCCCGCTGCGGCTGCTACGCCCGCCGTCGGCTCGGCGCCGCGCATGCTCAAGCATTTCCGCGTGGAGCACACCCTGGGCTCGGGCCTGCAGGGCAAGGTCAAGCTGGGCGTCAACACGGAGACCAACGAGCGCGTGGCGCTCAAGATCATTGACTGCGCCAAGCTCAACCGCAAGTCGCTCACCAATGTCTACCGTGAGGTGGAGGCCATGTCGCGTGTGCGCCACACCAATGTGCTCAAGCTCTTGGGGGTGTACGACGAACTGCCGTACACCAAGAAGAGTGGCGCCACCAAGCAGGTCATCCTCATCGTGCTGGAACTGGCCACGGGCGGCGAGCTCTTTGACTTTATGATGTACACGGGCTGCTTCTCCGAATCAATCGCACGCGCGTATTTCCGCCAGCTCGTGGAGGGATTGGAGGAATGCCACCGCAACGGCGTCTACCACCGCGATATCAAGCCCGAGAACCTGCTCCTGGACCAGCATTTCGCACTCAAGATTGCCGATTTTGGGCTCTCGGGTCTACGCGAAGGCCCCAACGGCGCCATCGCTGAGCTCTACACGCAGTGCGGCACACGCTCGTACATGAGCCCCGAGGTGCTGTCTTGTCAGCCGTACGAGGGCGAGCCCGCCGACGTCTGGTCCGCCGGTGTCGTGCTCTTCATCATGCTGGCGGGCTTCCCGCCGTTCCAGATTGCGACCAAGCAGGATTGGTGGTTCCGTGCCTGCGCGGCGCGCCAGTATGAAGCCTTTTGGGCTGCACATGCGCGGTCTGCCGTGTTCTCACCCGATGCCATGGACTTGCTCACGAAAATATTTTCTGTGGACCCACAGCAACGCATGACGCTGCAAGAAATCAAGGTATGTGTGTGTGGTGTGTGCCCGTTGATGGGGAGGTTTGATACAAACAGATGGTGGTGTGTAGCACGATTGCTTACGGTTTATGCCGCTGCGCATGTGGTGTTGTGCTGTATGGGTGTGAAAATACAGGATCACTCGTGGTTGAAGGATTCTGGCGAGAGCGAAGACTTTCGCGCTGAGTTGCTGGCGCGAAAGCTCCAAGTGGACGAAGAGAAGCGCAAGGAGCGGGAGCAAAAGCTACAGCAGCAGCAGATGCAGATGCAGCAAAATCATGGAACCAACGGCAAACAACTCAGCGAGGACTTTGACCCGTTTGACAGGGACATTGCTCGCTCGGTGGCATCGTCCATCATCTCGGAACCCGGTTCGGAGGTGTTCAACGATCGGTTATCGATCGCGTCGACAATATCAGATCTGCACTTGAACAGTAGCATCGTATCCGATGGTTCCAAGGCTGCTTGCAGCCAAGCATCGCCGCCGTTGTACCCCAAGTCAAGTGTTGCGCTCTACACTAGTTTCCAGTCGAAAAGGTCTCCGGTCGAGGTGCAGGCACGCGTCGAGCGCGCACTTGCAGAGTGCTCAGCGCGATTTGTGACCAAGAAACACCGATTTAAGACCAAGGCCGTCATGAACAAGGAGCTTGTTTCGCTCGCTGTGCGCATCTACGCACTGGCCAATGTAAGTCTATTTTTCCATAGTTGCGCGAATGTTTCCAAGGATTTACTCGCTCACAAAGGTGTTTGTTGATAATGTCTGTGTTGTAGGCCCCTGATCGATGTGTGGTCGAGTTCCGACGGACAAGTGGGAACTGCCTTGACTTCCAGGAGGCGTATAAGAAACTGATTGCCGTTTTGGAAGACCTCGTGTGGGACCCAAAACAGAGCACTATCAGTGAGCAAGAGGAAACAGATGCACTACCTGCTAGCGCAGCCGACGTGGCGGTGGCCGAGCTTGCGGAAGAGCTCATCTCCGATGAAGCAATGATGATTTAAAATGAAGAACCAGGAAAACAAAACAAGAATTCACGAAAATGGCTAGTCCCCCTCTACACACCCACGTCACGCTCTGTCGAGACTGTGTATGTGGCGTGGACACGTGTTTGTAGTAGTAGAACTTCCCCCCAGCTCAAGCCTGGCGAGCACATGTTCAAGAAGGGTAGCTAGTCCTCCCATATTGAAGCATGAACTCAATATGCTGCTGGAATGCTCAACCGTTTATATAAATATATCTATATGGTGAGTTCATCCATAGCGAGTTGTTTAATTTCACTGACACTGCGGCCATACCCAACACCTTCCTCCAGTTCCAGTTGTATCTACTTCAAAATGCGTAGGGAGCGCATGTTAATCCCAAGCACGTCCTCGTCTTGTCGTTCACGCGAAGGAAAGAGCTCGCTACGCATGATATCATTCAGAGCCGCGAGTCCATTCCTCGCGTGGAAGCGCACGACCTCATCCTTTTCCACGCGCTCCACGTGCTTGAGCATGTGGTACATGTCCTTGAGTTGGTCTGAAAGCACCTCCAGTGCCTGCGCGCCCAGTAAATCAAGCACGTGCTGGAGCAGGAACACGGCTCCACGTCGCACGGCTACCACGCTCTTATCCTGCATATCCAGCTCCAGCTGAAGAATTCCGACCACGCAGCTCATGACATCCACAGCAAATGGCGCGAGCGCGTACCGCAGCATCCCACACACTTCGGCGAGGTTAGAAAGACAGCTTGCACGCAGCGTGGCCTCGGCTAATGCTGTCGCCATGGCTTGTTCTCGTGCATGATTCTCGCGTTGACGCTGTTCATCTGAGACCATGGGTGTATCTGCATGGACTTCTTGGATGAGTGAAAAACTCGTGGACCGTTGGCTTGGCGAATGAGAAGAGGATGTGGATGTAGACGGTGGAGAGATACACGTGAGGTAGGCGTACACAAATGTCTTTGCATACTGCGGTAGTATTTCTCCGCATCGCTTGGCCGTGAACAACAGCGACTCACTCAGCTTGATGCGTTTCTCGAGCGACAGCGTAGTGTCCCGGAAAGCACTCACCAGCAACGGGATCGCGACCTTGGGGTGTGCATCTGCCAAGGCAGCAAGGCCATGGACAGCCGCCAGGAAAACGTAGCTTTCCGTGTCGCTGAGTTGATCCATGAAGATTTCCAAGAGCGCGCTGATCCGTGATCGCCATTGATCGGTCGACGGCTCCAGGCGGGTCTGCCGCACAAGCTTGGTGAGGGTGACGACCCCACGAGCTCGAAGCGGGACAAGTGCGCTTGATAGATCGCTGCGAGCTTCCTCCAGCACGCGCTCAAACGAAACAGCGTGTGACATGGAGGTGGAAGGCTTGTCACCCAACGCATCGGCTCCACGGCTAAGGATCCTCGCTCGCGCATCACTCGCCAGCTCGGCAACCTCGGGGCGTCGCGAAGAAAGCGCAAGGTCTGCGAGTATGGGTAGCATGGACCGCAATACCGTTTCTTCACGCTCACTCCGTGACGAGGAGCCAGCCTCCAGGATCGTCAATACGACCCCAAGGCAGACCGTGAGCACTTCGTCGTCGTCATCCTCGTCTTTATCGGTGGCGCGATCGCCATGATCGGCATGAAGAGGTGACGTCACCACTTGATCGCTCGTGGTCGGTGGATGCACAAACATGGCCAATACGGTGATGATGCACTGCAGTACCGTCTCGGCACTGCGTAGCACAGAGGCCCCGAGGGAATCAATGATGGCAATCAGTAGTGACAATGTCATCTCTGCGCCGAGAGCATCCACCGGTTCTTTGACACGCTCGTACGCTGCCCAATCATCGACATTGTCAGCGCCATCACCATCGCTGTTCGTGTCTGCAGCATTCCCATCACGTAGCGTGGAGGAAGACTCCGGGTCATTTTGTTGATCACTGTGCTGCGGTGCACTATGGCCATGCACCGTTGCTCGTCGCACTTTCATGTACGACAAGAGCAACGATGAAAAGAGCTCCCCGACCACGACCGATTGCTCCAGTTCTTTGGCCGCCAGCAGTGGAACCAATGCCGCCACCACACCCTGCAGGAGGTCACGTACGACCATTTCTTTCGCGTCCTCGTCCACGACCTCGGCCGAGACGCACCGCAGCGCAATCCCGCCACTACCACCCGCGGCAAACTGACGGACTGGGTACCAGCCGGTAGAAGTTTCGTCAGCATCAGTCTTATGTTCGTCGGTACCTGCCCTGCTGAGGGTCGCGCGTCGCGGTGGTATCACGGGAAGCACCGTGAGCTGCAATAACAATGCTATACGAGGACACATCTTGACAAAGACTACAGGCAAGATGAATGAAAAAAAATCAGGAAATCAGTCATGGTTCCAGCAGACAACAACAATACCTTCTGGAATCAAGGCTAGATGAGGTCCACATCGTGATCTGCCACGGTCGACTCCATTTATTGCAACTAATTTCCACATACCTTGAAGGATGCCCTGAAGTGTAGGTGCCAAGTAGCTCTTGCTGGCCACAGCGAATGCGTACATGTGCACAAGCGGACGAACCACTGGTGTCAACGCTCGCAGCAGCGGCAATGATGGAGGAGGACCGCACAAAAGAAGATGCATCAACCCCACGCAGTCGTCCAGGTCCTGTTCCGAGGCGTCGCGATTCGATGACGATGCATGAGCGTCATTGTTCGCCTCGTACGCGAGCAGGGGCGCCAGCACAACGCTGAAAAGGGCAGTATCCACGATAATTGGGAACCGTGCCACCATCTCATTGACCAATACGACAGCAGCCTCGGTGAGCAGGCGATTGACGCGATTCTGCGGCGCAAACAGCGTCATCACCTGCCGACACAGTGCCGTAGCGTACTCGTCACGTGGCGTATCCGCTGGACACTGGCAGATCTACACAATATATCACATGCACACGTACAACACAAAGAACGAGTCAATCCCGGACGTAGCCCTCTCCTTTAGATAACAAAGGGGTTTCAAAGGGGAGCAAACGCACCAGTGTAGCCACTTGAAGGCGCGCCCGTGTGTTGCCCTCATCGACAGCGCTCAGCAGCATCTCGATCGTGGTCTGCACGCCTCCATTGCAGAGCAGAAGCTGTGTGAGTCGCTGTCCGCAGCGTGACTTGAATGCCGTGAGTACATCCACCACCGTGGTGGTCGATTGGTGTGCAGTGCTGCATTGCCCCAATGCCGCACGCAGACTCGTCATAGTGAGTCGAAGCGGTAGGATCGGCAGGAGCGAGTCACACATCTCGCAGAATGACTTGGCCGCCTGGCTGTTGGGCGGAGACGATGTCTCACCATAGACGAGAAGAGCCATGAGCTCGACAATGTATTTGGGCAACAGGATGGGGCGCAGCTGAGGCAGCAGGAGAAGCTGGGTCATGCTGGACACCACCACCAGTAACCTGTCGTTGGCTGTCACTGCTCCAGGGTCTGGGTGACGCTGATGGGACCCCCACAGTAGAACCTCCGGGATGACTAAGTCATACGTCAAACAATGACAACAACAACAGCAAGTAGTACGAACAACAACCACAAACAAACACATAGTCACATGGTGATTATCCCATCAGTTCCCAAGTTCTTTCGGGACGAAAACGGAAACACAAGCAGCTTTGCTTACTCGCCAGGGTCTTGGTGGGGCGGCGCTTCTCGATTGGGAGCAGTATGCCTCCCGCCACGCAGGGGAACGCAGCCCAGCAGAAGAAGACCTCCACGACTGCCTGCAGCGCCGCGTAATCGCGCAGACTCAGCAGTCCCATTGGCGCCTTCGGAGCCTTGGAAGGACCGAGCGCGCGTGTCGGTGCCGCGTCATCGCGCTGTTTGGCCATGTAGATGCAAGTGTGTCCCAATATCCAGCATTAGGTGAGCAGATCGCAATGGAAGGGAGCGCATTCACTTCGTACCCACTTGGTCACGTACCTCCAGGTCGTCAAGGCGCTGCATGGCCAGTGCTAGTTGTGCCATGAGTTTCTGCAGTCCGTGCGTGGCTCTATCCAGTGCTGGACGATCATCCGTATCGGCGCCAACGGGTGGTGACGTGAACCATTGCGCGATGGCGTGCTGCACGGCGGCATCCACACGCGGCGTCTCCGGGTCGGAGATGTCGCGCAACGCATCCACAAAGCCCCGTAGCTGACCCATGGCATCGCTCTGGGCACGCGCGGCCTTCTCCGGTGTCTGTAGCACCTCCATGGACGGCATCCTCACCGGCGGATCTTCCTCTCTTGGCAGCTTCATTGTCATTCTTTTTGGAGTGAATGAATGGGCTTGTGGGTGTCGAAGCGTTAGCAACCGGTTACTAACGATTCGAACTGGCATCAAAACAAGAACCAAAAAAAAAGAAGCATGCAAGCAAAATATCGAACCACGGGCTCACTTGCGAATCGGAAGTCGCAAGTGAGCCCGTGGTTCGAGCCTTTGTGACAGGTGTTGATCTATGAAGGATATCGAGTTGAGCTCTCTGAAGAAAACGCAGTCATGACCAATCTCCGTCTGGGTCGTTCGACCACCCGCCAAAGCCAATGAACGGTGAGGAGAAACCGAGGAGATAGACGACACCCACAACAAGCCCCCAAGCAGCATGATGTTCTTCACTCAAGTTACGCTACGGTACCAGCTAAGTCATGGAAACGCCAAAATCAAAATCAAATGCAAAAATCTCATGTTGCATGCGAACACCACGGTAAGCGAGTCACTGGCTGAACCTTGAAGCACTCATGGAAAGTTTTAATTTCCGTTGCAAGTGTCCCCATCAGGTCACGACAACCGTGACTGCGCCACCCTCGCTACACAAAATACATCGTGTCACGCAAATTCTCATGAACATCGGCGAATGGAAAGCTGGACGCGCTCGAATTGCACGAGCTAATAGCCGATGCGCTGTCGGCACCACCTTCCAAAAGAAGACGCCGGCCGCGCGCTGCAGCACGGTGCGCGTAGTACACGGGCGGTATCATCGACACAGACCGCATGCAGCATTGGGAGGTGTAGGACAACCCGTACGTCAGTCGCTGCACATCATCAGCCGACAACCTATTCTCGTCAAACAGCACCGTGTAGCGCGCAGGGCAACTCGTCCTGCAGGCCACTGTGCCCATAGAGCAAAAAGTCAAATCGGTGCGCATCTACCACGCCGGTATCGATTACAGTACCAGGCAACACGTTCCCCGATTGACCTACGGCCCCACAACTGAAACCATACTGGTGGTGTCGCTTGTTGGCCACGATAAATGTCACCGGTGGCATGTAGTGCTCCCCCAGGGACCGACACATGTGGCGAACGGCCCTCATCTCGGTTTGCAAGATATCGAAGAATTGACCCTCACTACCTCCACCGTGATAGTACACGATTTGGTGAGGTTTGCAGCCACCTGTGTGCCGATAAAATGCAATGAAAAGCTGACGAAGCATGTCGCTCAACGTCTCAGTATCGCGTCCCTCTACGAGACCGACTCGAGCAATTGAGTACCGGTCCATAGATGCCACCACAGACGCAATCGATCGTTCGTTTCTTCTTCCTGGTCGTGCAGGCTGCACGTCGGCTCCAATCACGATCGTGGGGCACGCGTCAATCAACGGCGACAGCTCTCGTAGGGCCCAATTGGTACCGCCAAGCTTTAGATTGATCTTGAGACACACATCGCCCAATACTGAGGGGTTGCATCGGCTAGACTTCCTGCTACGAGGCATTGGCTGGGAATGCCCAGCACCGTGTCCGAAAGCCTTTTAATCTCGCCATACGAGCTGGCGTTCTCATCTCGCTTGATCACCACAACCAACTGCGGCGGACCCCAACGCCAGCGCTTATTTTCCATGTCTTTAACGCAGTCGTGCATTGACATCTGACGACGGGGTGAATCATACAACATCGCAGGCCACCGATTGGCCACGTCCATGCCGCACGTCCTCGCGGCTGACCACAAGTCCATCAACAAACCAAACCACCCACCTCACTGGGCGAGGTATTCGCGCCCGATTCCATGACCATGCCCCAATTCTTCAGTGTGACGCCATCCACCAACCGCTTGCCAAATAGATTCCACGTGCCGCAGTCGGGACGTTCCGAGATA
The DNA here is from genome assembly GCA_023336285.1 of Pythium grandisporangium. Lineage (NCBI taxonomy): Eukaryota > Oomycota > Peronosporomycetes > Pythiales > Pythiaceae > Pythium > Pythium grandisporangium. The sequence goes on from JAADWT010000129.1 coordinate 30,319, forward strand.
TCCCCGTACTGCAATACCGGTGGCTCCAACACGCGCGAATCCACCGTCTTCATGTGGTCTTCCACGCGTATCCCAAATGCTCTTAGAAACGGATCATTTTCAAATCCAGCCTGGAGCACATGCCCCATGATCGAACGTTCGCGAGTTCTAGGCGACGTGGTGGTATGCCGCAGTATCAGCATCGTCAACGTGGGGGCAGGGTTGACCCGGTGCCACCTCACACAGTTCCATAGGTAGCCATGTCGCCTTCCTTGGGCTGCCCAGGTTCGCCGCTGGCAAATACGGGTAGCGTAGCGGCGACATATACTTGGTTTTGAAATACTCGGCCACCGTTTGGTATTCTCCTTTGACACACACCACCAACTCATCGACTGGTTCCTTGCTGATTTCCCAGATCGCACGCTTGCGGTCCATCCGATGCGTGGGGAGCACCTCAATTCTGTGCAGCACCTTGTGCAACGTCTTCCACTGCATGTCATCCAATCCGTCTTGTAACGCATCTACTGAACGCAAGTGTAAGGCGCCGAGGACCAAATTCAACAGAGGCGTTGGGGCATAAAACACAGCAGCCGTTTGATCCACATTCAACGATAAATGCTCTTGACCCAGACGGATCGCTTGGCGGTACCCCCACGCCAACTCTTTGCCGCCGTGAAGCGGGGTAATTCTTCGCACGGAGAAAAAGCTGCGCCCTACCGGAATCAATCTATTAATCCGATCCACACGAACACAATAATGGATTAGCAACCACAAGAAACATCAATCTCAAGCCAGCGAATCCACAACGTACTTTTGAGCACCCAATTGGCGAGCCACAACACTAAGCGCGTGCAAGACACAGTGAGGATTGATCTCCGGGTTGGCGTAATAATCCCACAGTTCCGTCACGGGTATGGTAGCCACTTCCTTGATTACCACATCAAATGTCCGCGGCTCACGGCTGCGACGTGGCTGGGTATCACTACTAACGTTGCCATCCAGGTGAATGCCTTTAAATTTTTCCAGGCCCACCCAAGTTGAGCTGGTGCGTATAGTATCGCCATTCGATCGTGGACGACCCGGATCCCATCAAACTCGCGCTCGTGTCTCCATAGCGTCTCGTTGATCACCATCCGGGCGACATCCTTTGACAGCCGTGCCCGTGTCATACCACCACGCAAAATTTCCCTTCCGTTCTGAATCGAGTCGGTTTCTTCTTCGTTCCTGGTATCCGCATCATACACGGCCACATCGTACTGGAAAATCGTCTTCACCTTGGCTGGATCCAGTGTCAAGCGTACGACATTTGTATTGAACGGCACTGGGCGACCATTAGTGCCCACATTTGGGCGTCGGCAGAGTAAAAACGATCGATCCACCTGATCATTCGTTTCGGCCACCACCACTGGATCAGTGCGGGTAGTCCAGGTATCCGTTGCCCCTCGCTCTTCGACGCGTAGGTGCGGTGGTCCGAAGCCAGTCTCGGTGACACGACCCACACCAGGGCTCATGTCACCACATCCGTGTCCACTTCCGTGTCGACCTTGTACGGCGTGGTCATCGCCAGCGCGTTCATCGCTATCTTCATCTTCATGGCCACGGCTCCACTCATCAACTCCAGTCCGCAGCTCGACCATCCTGCTGCTTGCCTTTTTTACGAATGGCCCTAGTTTTCATCAAGGCCACAGCCTCTCTAGCACTGCAGTAGCAACGGGGGGATCGGCAACCATAAGAGACACGCCTCGAACACTCCCAGTCCAACCTTCTTCGGGATCAATAACACTCAGAAACGCATCTCTCGTGTGGATGTTCCTCCCGGCCAGCAACATTCATAGGCATATCGGAAGGTCGTTGTCCAGGAAAACTGCGATACTAAGCACCACGAGCATCATGGGTCAGTTCCTTTCCTCCACCTCCTCGACGTTTTACAGCTTCCCCCTGCGCTGCTCCTTGTCCCGTAAGGCACAGGATTGCCCCTCGTGGTCGATTACGAGCATCACACGCAGGGGAACTTTCTCCCTCCATACACTGTAAGTCCAAGGAGTGCATCTAGTTCCTTCGCCCTGATGCTCACTTTGCTCAAGCGTGGGGCCAGCAGGTCAAGTACCAACGAGGTGGTAGGTAGATCGACGCATACGGACAACATGAGACTACTCTATCCAAAGTAGCAGTTGTGGCCACGACAGCAATGACGTTGAGCAACCGAAAAGAGACTGAGAATACCCCCGGTCGAATAATTACAGAGATTGAGTGAGGAGGAGCACACGGCCCCAGTTATGCCCTCATTCGGGTTGATTGATCCCCGTAATCATTTTCGCGGTCCATGCGAGTCATACCAGTGCGTAGTGTGCCGCCACGCGATCGTGAACCAATACGTACCCGACCAAATGGGTTGCCCACAACCTCGAGCAGATAGCGCGCTTGTTCGTGAGTTGCCGACGTCCGAATGTAGCCACGAGTGACCGAGAAACTTTGGGCTGTCACTGAGTATGAGTACAAGCAAGGTGATGGCGATTTTCAAATCCCACGTGGCGGTGAATCGTCCGTGTCCTCTGGAGAGCGGTCAACCTTGTCGCGTTTCGCAAGATGGCGGTGGGCACCGTTGATCAACGAAGCGCTTCAGAAGCATGAGAGCTTGAAAGTGTACCAGTGACAGCGGTGCTCGGTCCGTCCAGGCATTGACCATTCGTAGATCCTGGATTGGTTGAAGCAGCGCCTCGTAATCGGTAATCGGCCTCGTGCACAACGCCCACGTCGGGCCCTTGTTCACCACGCCGATGAGCGCCGTCGCGACCACATGGCCGCTGAAACCTTGACTGCCGCGACGATCGTCTCGACGGCCGTAGCCTCGTCTGCATCACCCTACGACTCCAGCACACAGGCCTTTCAGCCACAACCGGTGGATCGGCGACGCGAAGCTCACACATCACGTCGGTCCTGTAGATGACCAGATCCATTGTCGCCACTCTCTTGGAAGGAGTTTCTCGAAGGGAGGTGCAATACGGGCGCGCTAATCCCCCTTCCAAACAAAAGAAGCAAAAAGTCGAACGCTTTTTCGGTGGTCGGGCTCATTTTCGCTGCGTATGATCCGTATACTCCATCATAAGCTGCAGCTCAGGAGCCGAATTGCACGCCACTATTGCGCCCGCCATGCGCATAGACAGAAGAGAGCTGCGTACTCGTCTCGCCGCGGCTCTAGCAACTACTAGCGCAGATCTGGGACCTCAGGCCGCTCAACGTCTTCGTCCTAATTCAGCTGACGCACACGTCCATCGCGTCTGCGCTGGCCACACGTGACACCGCGCAGACGCGATGGAGCCACATAGAACGCTTCTTTGAAGTTTCCGTGACGTAGCACACCAAGCGGGTGAACTGTACGAGGGCGAGCTTGAGACCATGCGTGTTGATGCGTGTGAGCTGCGCACCGAGCTGCAAAAGACAAGGCAAAAGCAGAATCGATTCGCGGTCGAGAACGCACAGCTGCGCCGGGCCATCAACGGGCTCATGGATGCCGACGAGCAACTCGGCGAAGTGCTGGGCCAGTCCACGATTGACCGAATCATTGGTGGTGAAAACATGGTCGCGATCGACGACTCGGAAGAGCGCGAGCTCTTTGGGGTGGCGCGAGAAGATGTAGCCACCATTGAGAAGGTGCACCCGCTCGAGAGCCACGCGCAGGACTTCGATCAGCTCTTCCGTGGGCTCTACGAGACAGAACACAAGCAGGTCACTCTTCTCAACGAGATGGATCGGCTCATGAACTCCAACGTCGTGGCTCTGCTGTGGCGGCACGGACCAGATGAGGAGAAGGGCAAGCGACTGAATCAACTCATCAATACCAAAACG
>JAADWT010000013.1:0-60017 GCA_023336285.1 Pythium grandisporangium
CCCCTCCCCCCCCCACGGTAGATCTTCAATATCCCCGAAGTATCGACTGAGTTAGGTGCAGCGGCAGTTGTGCGCCAGTTCCTCCGCTTTGACATCTTCTTTGAGATTCATGTACGTTACTTTTTCAGATTGACTATTTAACTTGGTCGGTCATAGCGTCACTTCTAACTCCCCCAACTTGCTGGTCGGTGAATTAATGATAGTCGACAGATAATCAAAAAGTAACGCAGGTCGCAGCAGAGTCGACAAATGAACGAGTCTCGGAGATCCCAGAATCATACGATAGTATACCACATTCACAGCCGGCAGAGATGAGTAGTATCGATGCAGAAACGTATGACAAACCAGAGCAATATCGAGGATCTTTGCGGACTTCGATCATGAGCCAGGACTCGGTGCGTACAAAATTCTACATCAAATGTCCTACCGTACTTACAGATCTTTGTCATTTCACTGGGAACTGATGATGATCGTGTCTTTGGACCATTCGTTGTAAAGATGAATGACGCAGTGGAGCGTCCGCCTCTGTCACGTCAATTTAGTTCACAATCACTTCCAGAAGAAAATCTTGATGAAATTGTAGACGTTGAGCCGATCTCGGATCCGGTGGAGGCCAAACGCCTACACAAGAAAGTTCTGCGCACAGTTCGTGGATGGATGGCTGGAGATGAAGATCGTGTGCGAGATTTCCAGGAACAGACAAAGGATTTCGGCCGGGATAACCTGGTTACCAACGAGTACTGCGCGTTTTTGCATGGTGCGTTTGGAGGCAAGAACTGCTGTGAGTTGATTCCGATGATGGCACGATTGCTTCCGGATGATGGAAAGCGACAAGAGCTTCTAGCAGCGCGATCAGTCATCGTCCGAAAAAGTATTCGGCGTAATCAGCGACGGAGATCGAAGCAGTTCTCGGAAAGCGTGGTCATGCAGCAACGACGACAATCCGACCAGAAGAATGAATGGACAACTCGTGAATCAGTCAAAACTCGGCCAAAATCTGAGAGCGTGGCTGCGTTGTATCAGCCAGATCGTACTGGAGCGACAGAGGCGAGTTGGCATCGGTACTCAATGACAGAACCCCGCAGCTGGGAAATATCTCAAAAGAATTCGGGACATCAAGCGTCACCCACAGATCCAATTATTGGCGCAGTCCCACGAAAGAATCTACCGGATGCGCGTCGAAAATTGGAAAGCCGAGCATCACTTAGCTTGTCACGGGATGTTGTACCAATCAAGGAAGAGGGATATTCCATATCTTCAGACACGGACAACGATAATAACAGTCGCAGTGGGTATGACGACGGAGATCGGCTCGAGCACACAACAGCATCTGAGGCCGAAATAATATCGGCCCCCCCGGTACTTCGTCGAATGTCGTCCAACGACAATCCATGGATTCATCAGCAGCCACGCAGTTACCAACCAGGCTACGGTCAGCGCGCTTCAGTGGAGAGGAACAATCGCAGGTCACTCTTCGATGAAGGAGATGATGACCATGTCGAACATACACCTCAAGCGGAAGAGCCAGAGGAAAATCCTGTGCTTGCCCGCCTTCGCAAGCAAGGTGCAGTTAATTTTATGTTGCGCTGATCATCATTGGGAGAAGTGGGTATGATTTAGTCGAGGAGGTGAAACTCCTATTGCCAATAACAATTGCGACTGCCACGAAAATAGCCGAATTGTATCGTCGTTCATCAATGTGAGATAGCCTATTCAATTATCCACGTACTCCGTATTACTTGGCTTTTGTGTGATATCTCAACCTGCGTGCTCGCGGGGAGTACAAAATCGAACGACAAACTTCATTATGGCTGCAGTGTCGAGCGACGAGCTTCAGGCAGCGTGGCAGAAAGTGAAGCAATTGAAGTCACTTCCGGAGGTGGATACTCGTTGTGCAAGATGTGAACAAACCTTGCTTGTGGTCGTCGACCCACCTACTGAGCTAATTCGGACCTGTGCAATATGTAGCCTCCAGATCCAAAGCAACCTGTGTTTGCCCCGAAAACTCCGATGAGAACACGATTGATAGCTATCCAGGGCTACTTGAATTCGCTCGAGTACGTGGATAAATTGCCGTGTAGTCGGAGGTTTTACGCCCCTGTTCAACCATTTCTCTTCCGATCTTGGCATGACACGCAGGTACAATTACACGGGGACGTTGTATTTTGACATAAACAAGAACCGAAGCTTTAAGTCGATCGTGTCCACAGCCAAGGAGATCACGACGGAATTATTACCCATTCAGTGTCTTGAAGGAGTGTTTCTCGGGGCATATCTTACTGCAGCATTTACCGACCTCGAGCGCTTTCCTGTGAGCTTCAAGTCGAAGGCTGGAAGTTCGGTCCATCGGCATATTATCCTGGCAGTGCGCCACCAGCACAAATGGGGAGCACTGGGTCTCAGTCGTTGTGACAAGCTGATGTACAAGGATCTGATCTTCAACTCACTCAGCGAACTTGTACAGGATTTTTGTGACGGCTTTGCGACCGTTTGTCACAGCGTGATCAAGGTGTACATCGGATTTCCGTTTCCTCACGACATTCATTCGAACGAAAAAGTCGAATGGAGGGTGAGTGAGAGGCATTCAATAGGGATAATACCCCCGCCACCCACGACATTGCCCGTAACTAGTGATCATCGATTTGAAACCTCGTGTGTACGTTCCTATAGGTTCTCAACGTTCTCGTCGAGAAAAATCAGTGGACAGAAGTGGCGTCACACTTGAATGGTTTTGAGAAGGAAGCAGTAGACGTGCGTGCGTTTAAGCGTGACAAAGGACAACTTCCTGCTACCTTCGCTACCAAGTACCCGTTGCATATGCCGGAGAAAGATCAACCGCTGAAGAAATCTCCCGAGAAACGTAGAAATCTCGGTAAAACGCCGCTTGAATTTCCCCCGTCGATCTTAACGGATGGTGTGGATGGAGTGACATCTCCTATTCCAGAATCAGTGAAAGACAAGCAAACAATAAAGACTGCCTCCAAGAATCCAATTTTAATGGCCCCAGAGGAGCTTGTCTTCAAACGGGCACTCTCGGTAAGGTGATCGTCCAAACATCCTCAAACTTGAAAAGGCCCTTGCATTCTGACAGCTACTGACGGAATCTTCGCACTATTACAGGACCAAGGAAATGTGCTTCCAACTAACATTTTTCTTCAAAATACAACAGCGACTGTGTTCACCGTGGAAGTGGAAGAGCCATCAGGACAGTTGGAGATTGTGACTAATGGGGCACTACCTCCACCAACTCCGGACAGCGACGATGAAGATGACGAAAATGGCACCGATTCTGACACTGCACAAAGAAAAATGGCAAAGCCCAAATTTCAAGTCTCAGCGGTACGTTTACATGTCGACCTTGGGATCAAATTCATAGTATGGGGACTGTTGCTTGACGTACGAATTACATGCAGAAGGGAATGATAGTTATCGCTATCAAGTACAAACACACCGCAACACACACCGATGAACCTGAAAGTGCACCGGACACCTCTGGCATCATCACTGGAGGTGCCGAAGCAAACGTTAGTGGGAAAATCGCCCTCCACACACACAGCACGGTGGAGCCTCGTTTACGTAAGGGAACTCAGGAAACAAAGAAAGCAAAGGGACATCGTGGGAGTGGTGTGGCCTCCCCCAACAAGCCAGAGAAATCTGCTGGTCCTGCAAAAAATGTCGTCTACTTCCGCTGCACGCCAATTTTGCAATCGTCCGATGATCAACAAAACGAACTCGATGGTGGCACGGTATATGTCAACGAGCTTCCATTCACGGTTGCTTGACTAGGTAATCGTACCAGCTATTCGATTCGTTACCAACTTGTATACACCTATTTTCTTTCACTATTCATGCGAGAATTTGATGCAAATTGAGTTTTTATTCGACGATTGTGAGAGCAAGGTAAGCGGGAGACACGGTCTCATCAACTAGATCGTCACAAACTAGAAAGTAGCTGCCAACCAAGGAAGTTTCAGGAAGAGCTAGGCCATTGAACATGACCCTGCCTGCAATGTTGTCCATAGTAACATCACTCATTCTTGGTGCAGGTGTTGGTGCTCGCGACACACTAGAACTTTCGTCATCTGCCGTTGCATTGACATCCATCGATGAGGCATGATTAATTGATTCGCTCGAGTGAATAGTGGCTTCTACAGCGAACGATTCGTCTTCAACTCCCTTCCGATTTTTGATGCCTGCAGCTGGTACAAACTGCCATTGCGCTGGAGGTTTTGCACCATCCCTAGTTCCGCCTTCAGGTGGAACATCGTTTGCGGTATCACTAGGTGGCGTTGATGGAGGCTCACCTTCAAATACTCGCAAGCGTAGCCGCCGTCCGCTTTCACCGATCACAATACTAGTCGAGTTGTTGTCGGATACTTCGCACAAACTCACCACGACTAGTGACGGTATGATGCATCCGCCGTTCGCCGCCTTGGCGATTGTGAGAATCGCTGGTGCATCAGCTAGATCAGTGCCGTGAGTGTCAAAGGCGCTTGTATTGTCAGTATTACCGTTCACGATCATTCTAAACCCGAGATGAGTAGTCCAAACTAGCAACAGGATGGCAAAGTCATAACCACCAGTTAATCCATTACTGCAAATTGCTTTCAAAGAAGAATATCAATTCAGTTTGTACCTGCTGGTGTATTGTTTCGCCACACGCCTTCGTACACAATCGGAGTCAGTGATGTTAGTGTCGGTTCTTGTTGTACAGGCATCGATATATAGCCGACACCCTCACCGTGGCGTTGACCTGCAAGCCATTCTCCGTCGTATAGTCGATGCCCGTGATTGTCGCGCAGACTTCCTCGACCAGAAATTTCGCCACTACTCCACTCTCCATCATACCGCGACGCATCTCGAGCATAGACGATCTGCCCGGCTCCATGTGGCCAATGGTGGAGGAACGTACCAATATACACATCTCCATTTCGATACTTAAGCTCTCCCTTTCCACAGCGCTGGTTGTTTTCCCAGTGGCCTTCATAGATCTCCCCTTCACTTGATATGTACACTCCTTCCCCGTGTCGCTCTCCATGTTTGAAGTGGCCGTTGTATGTAGCACCATCCGGCCACCGCCGTAGCCCAATACCGTCGATTTCACCGTCCACGAAATCACCAGAGTACGTGCTCCCGTCACCCATTGTGAATTCGCCTTTGCCGTGCATTAATCCGCGTTGCCAATCTCCACTGTAGTGAAAATATCCACCGGGAAACGTGTACGCGCCTTGCCCATGGCGAAGGCGATCCCGGGACTCACCAATGTATGCCTACGACAACAGCAAAGAGTAGATAATCAGAGACGACGGATGATCAACCGAGTTCATGCTCTCAGTACCCGCGAGCACTAGTGTTTATCTCTACGCATGTTTGAGATCTACCATTGCCGCCAATTCCTGCAGTGCATACAGTACAAGCCCTCGATCGATCGATTCTCCTGCGTCTCTTCAAGCAGCCAGTCCCTATTTACAACGCTCCCCCACTGTGGACCCAATCCGAGACAAAACAAATAAACTGCCTCTATAAACACACATCGAGTCTATTCTGCAGCTTTATCCATCTACTCAAATATCTATGTCCGAGCTATTGATTACCAAAATATTCAAAGGCCTTCTCAAACACCACGGCCATGGCCGCAAAACCAGCAGCGCCCTTGCCGATTTGCCGTACGAGCACTGAGCAGATAGACACACAAGCATCACGTTGAGCACCCCCGGATTCGAACATACACGGGCAAGTCCTCGTCTCAAGCACAGAGGCACATACCTTGCCGCCCCAGGTTTCTGGCTGACCACGCCGACAGAGTACCGCCCGCAACGCCACCAGCAATCACTGCGTTGTAGATGTCGTGCTTGGCCCGTTCGCGTTCGATGACGCATTCCAAGCCGGCAAAGATGCAGCCCACGATTGCGAAATCCTACCCGTGACACATACACACCGTCAGCATCGCTGGTGGTGTTTTATTTGCAAACAAACAAACGTTCCATGCGCCACGTACCTTGGAGAAGTAGACACTGCGAGTATACCCAGCGACGAAGGACTTGCGGAAGCCATTGTATAGCTTGACCACGGTGGTAAACATACATACACATACCCAACGGACGCAGATACAAAAAGAACAGGGTGAGCTGTCTCCGCATGATTGGAGCACGCCACCAACAAGAGAGGGCACTGCTTTACCTGCTGCCGCATCGTGTTGCCCACGAGCTCGCCGTGCGCGCCTTCAAACGTGCCGAGGAACGTGCCCAGCCCCACGCCCATGCTGGCGCCCATGACGGTGGCCACCACAGACTTCTTCCAGCACTCCTCACGTGACTCCTCCAGGAACTTCATCACGCGCATGGCCGCCACATCCGTGAGTCGCGGCGGCTCCATCTTCGGTACTACGTACGTGATAGTGTCCGGTCAATTGGTCAATTCACCAGCTGACCAGCTCAGCCTGAGCTTGAGCCGGCCCTGGAATGATGGTAGTGATAGTCGCTTACTCAGGTTTATGAAGTAACAGAGGTAACGACGATGAAGCGAGTGGTCCCAGTAAGAAACGGCGCCATCAATCGACCAATCCAGCGATAGCTTGTATTGCATTGCATTGACGCCGACGTCGACCGCCGCGCAGTGAGAATGCGGGTGCGCTTACGCGCGCCAGAGGAGACGGAGCCGCCACCGCCCACGCAATCGCTGGCGCTGGCGTACGCGCCGCCCACGGCGCCACCGCACATGGACGCGTTCTGCCTACGCTCGCCCGAGTTCATTGAGCAGCGGCTCGAGAACCTCAAGCGGAAGACCTCGTGGTTGGCCTACCTCGACCAGTGCGTGGACGCCTTCCCGGAGGACGAGGACGGGAATCCATTGCCCACTGTGAACGAGACTGAGGCGCACGAAAGGGAGCACTGTGAGGGAGAGGGCCGAGAACCGGACGTGGATGACGAGGTGCGTGGATGGACTGCGCGGTAGTCAAGCGCAGCAGAGCCAGCCGCCCAGCTGTGGCTGGAGTACTTACACGTTCCATGCTTGTTGTCGATGCATTTGACCAGACTGAAGTGGACGATATCGTGGCGGATAGCGATCCAGGATCACTGGTGCACTTGCTGGTGTCCATGGGGGTCGTCGCCTTGACCCCCGTGTGGATCGTGACCTTTCCGTGTTGGCATGGCAAAGGACCCGAGTAAGTCTCCACCGCAAGCTCTTGTTGGGTATGGACGTGCGTGTACATTTGCTTTGATATGTTGACGATTCTCTAACGATTTGCAACGGTATGTTGACCGGTGGTGGCATCAACCACAGGTTCTGGCCGTTGGGATGTTCATCCTTGCCCTCGCTCTACGTGCGATCCGTATCGTATCTCTTATTTATTTTGTTTGGGGCATCAATGATGTACTACACGATGTGTAAGGAGTTACCGGAGTGGGATCCACACACGTGGACGATTTTGCGGGTGCAAGGCCGAGAGATGGTGGACTCCATCGCATCCTGCCGTGTGGCGGTGCTGAATGGTGCCAGCGAAGCAGTTGCGCGGGAGCTGTGCGCCCCTATCGTTGTGAACGCAGCCACATTGATCATTGCCCTTTGGCTCACAATTAAAGCGTATCACCGGTGGGCCCGCTACTTGCTCGTTGGAATGGGACTGCTCTTATTTGTGGACACCCCAAGCAAGTTGAATCGGGCACTGCAGCCAATGCCGCAGATTGAACGCATCGATCCAACGTACGCACTGTTGGGTGAAGAGATATTGGTGTGTCATCACTTTGGAGATGCTTGCGTGCTGAGTCAGCGATAAGAGTGAGATGCTAACGTTTTTTTCTTTTTCTCTCTCTTTCTGATTCCGTTGATGTTGGATTAGGTCTCAATCACAGGGAAGAACCTTCAGCCAGGAGGTACCGTCGGTTGGGTCGCGTACTGGGGCTGTGCCAGCTCGATTCCCGCGTCAGCGTGTGAAGTCCAGTTTCCGGGGCTCTTCGAAATGGGAGTCGTTCCTGTCACGTTCGAGTCGATTGACCACTTTGTTCCATGTTATCGCAACCCACCAAACCCACTGAAGACTGAGGAATTTTACTGCTTTGAATACCTTCGACTGCGTGTCAAGGACAAACACAGCATTCCAGGATGGTCAAAGGGATCAGCAGTAGCCGCCGTGACACAAATTTCAATGGAAATACAGCAGCCTCCACCACAAGACCGACGTTTGGAGGAGCAAGTGAAGAAGACAAAGAAGTCAAAGCGACACACGCAGCACCGAGACCGAGAGCAAGAGATGAAATCTGTGTCAGTGGATGCCTATGGAGACGTTGAGAAGGATTAATGTGGTGCCGCATAACCCCCGTTATATGTCCGGGGCTATAGCAAAGAAGAATCACGGGATCGTATTTACAACATACATTAATACTAAGCTTGGTTGGTGACAAAGCAAGTCAAACGTTGAAGAGACACGCAATTTGGATTCCCCATTCTCCCTGGGCGTCGGTTTATTAGACCTACGAGGCTGCCATGCATTTCGTTCACACAACCGAGTCCGTTGAGCCATTGTGGATGGCACTAAGGACAGCGTCGCGGATTGATTCGGCAAGGCGCGCCATGTTGTCATTCTCGGTTCGCGCGCGTTCGGCTTCTGCAGCCATACGCTTCTCATGCAGCTCTCGTTCCTGGGCCAGCATCTTTTCTCGCTGAGCCAGTTCACGTTCGCGCAGTTCAACTTCCTTCTTAAATTGCTGCTTTTCGTAGTTCAGACGTTCACGATCCAATGCAAGTTGCTCTAGGAGATGCTTTTCATGTTCGGCTTGATTACGAGCACCTACAGAATAGGGGATGCACCGGCGTTAGACACGAATTGGGAAGACCCATGCAGAATGCTCCACTTACCATTGTACACCTGCTTGTGAAGTCCATTGCATCAATCAACAATATACCAAAATACAGCCGAGGTGACAGTGAGATCCCCCATTCGTATTGACAAACAGAATTAGACATAACGTAAGCACAGCACGCATCGGTCCCGTGCAAAGGCAAAGATGACTCGGCAACGTACCAGGGCGGCATTGAAGTGACCAGAGGTGGTGGCTCCACCAGCACTACCGCTATGACCACCATGCGTGTGGTGTGACTCTGCGAGGCCTGTCCCCAGCGCGTGCGCCTGAGCTTGCGCGTACGCCATCTCCGATTCCGCAGCAAGCGACGAGCCCGTGAGCACAACATCATCGATCGGAAGGTTGTCGTACTGAAAATCGCCATGCATCTGCAGGTACCGCGCGCGCACAGCGTCCTGCTTGGGGAGAAGCTCATACTCTGCCCACCGCCGCGGGTGCGCGCCCTGCAGATGGCTGCGGATGTTGTCGACGCGGAACGCGCGGAAAAACTTGGTGGTCGTCAGCGAGCGGCGCCGGCGCTTCTTGTTGTCGGTGCCGGCCGGGTCCACATCTGTCTGCATGAGCTGCTCGTACTTGCCCTCGCGGCCAAAAGCCTTGCAGAAGCCGCACATGGCCAATGTGACATCCCCGCTCATGGCGTCGCGCTCGATCGCGAGCAGACCAAACTCCATCTCGTACTTGGCCTGCCAGTTGTGGCGCCGCGACCGCTTGCCGGCTTTGTTGCCGTCCTTGGCGTCATCCTTGCCGCCGGCGCTGCCGTAGTCGCCATTGTCGTCCTCGCCGTCGCCGTCGCCCTCCCCTTCGTCGTCGTCGTCCTCGGTCGGGTCCGATTCGGCAGCTCGCTTGCGTCGATGGGTGGCGTCGTCGTTGGCGCCATCCGAGACCTCGGATAGAGGCGCCGCAGCGTCGACCCCCAGGGCGGGACCACCTGCTGCGTGCGGCTGCGCCGGGGCGCTCGCCATAGTCGGGGCCACAGCCGCTGCGCCGGGAATCTCGGTCGCGCGCGCCACTGCGTCCATCTTGCGCTGGCTAATGGCTGCGTGCTCACTCACTGTTCTTACGTGTCTTTCGCTGTGGGGGATGGCTAATGTGGATGAACGGACCACATCATTTTGCGGCTAGGCAAGGGGTCTGTCCTAATTTAGGGTACAAAGCAGGCATCAATTTAATTTTGGCAATATCCTGGATTAACCTGGAATAATGTATAACCTCACCCGCTTTGAGTTGTTTGCCATGAAGAGCTGTCAACTCGGGCAAAACACGAGCGAGAGTCGGCATGCCGCGATGGATGTATGCATGCCTGCTGGCGGTAATGACCCTGCTAGGAGGCGTGCTTTTCGTGTACGAGGCCTGGTGGGATGACTACTCGTCGATGAGCCATTACGAGGTTCGTATCATTACCAGCTTTCCGCCCTCTTTCCCCCTCGTTGTTTTCCTGTTCCGAGGTCTCATTCGTTATCTTGTCAACATTCCCAGGTGTTGGGAGTAGCACCGACTACTCCAGTCGCAGAGATCAAGCGTGCATACCGGGAGCTGTCACTGCAGTACCATCCGGATAAGGATGGTTCCGAGATCGGTCTGCGCCGGTTTCATCGCGTGTCAGGTTGGTTGATACCTTGGTTCTTACGACCATCATTGCCGTCGACGCGGAGGATGCATCTGATTTTAATAACTCGATTTTCATGTCAGATGCGTATCAAGTGTTATCCAAGACGGAGCTTCGTGAAGCTTACGATATCGAGTTGGAAGAACAACGGCGTATAAAGATGTACCAGCGCAATCTGTCCTGGCAGCGCATACGATCGGTGACGTCGTCACGCAATATACCGGACATCCTGTGGGTGTACCTGGTCGAGTTGCCACAGTACATCACAGGGTGGCTATTACATCTACTCAAGTTTCGTTACTTCGTGTCCACCTTGATCGCTGGCGGCACTATGATCTTTGTGCTTGATTTGGTGAGTCATGCACTATCGCCGATCATCCGCGCTCTATCTTCCAACCATACCAATGTCTCCAAAGAGTTCAAGGACATCTCCCTGCAAGCAGCCCGCTCTCGCCAACAAGAAGCAATGGATTCTGCGGCAGCCACATTACGACCTCGACCCAAATTAAAAGCGAAGCAGGTGCAACGGCGAGAGTGATTCTCTATGATTTGTTTAACGAAAATCTTCACAATAGATCCTGCAGTTTTCCGTCCTGGTCACGTTTCAGAAGTACCTTGCATCGTCCTCGCATAGCCACGGTTTCATTCTTGTGCTTACGCTCAACTATCTCCCAGCCTTCAACGATGAGACCTGTGACGGACCAACCATGACGCGTGTGGCCCAACAGCCCATGGCGATTGAGTGGCATGCCTTCTTTTAGGAGTTGGGTCACTACTATGCTCTCCGCTCTTTTTTCGAGCTTCACTCCCCCACCTGCAGGCACTACATTGCTGTAGTGACGCTGAAGTAGTGCCGGTACTGACGCGGAGAATGCACCGAGGACTACCGAGAGCACACATGTCCGTATAACGCGCCAAACGCCATAGTCAGCATCACCAATGCAGTCTGGTGTCGTGATGCGAAGAAGGAACACAATTCCGATTCCTCCGAACCGAAGACGAGCATTATTGCCCCAGCTGTGAAGTGTGTGGATACGTAAGAAACGGTTGACACTCTCATACCCAAGACGATTGAACCAGGTGGAAGCGGTGACAATGATCACGTCGCGTAACCATTTGGGATATCCTCGCGTGATGTCCTCCCGATTAAATAGCTGGTCAATAGGCATGTGATACGAGACAATGAGCGGCACAGCACTGATCGTCACGAGTACGATCTGTTGGTACGAAAGCACATTATACCCTTGGAAATTGAGTTGGACCGCCAGCCAGAAGCTCATCCCGCGGAACTTGGTATACCGATACGCCAAGAAAAGACACCACGTGAATTGAAGCGCGATGAGGACTGCGATAAAATTAAGGACGAGATTGATGGACCAGTTGCTCCACATGATGGATCGCAGACGCATAGCATTGTATGAGACGTGGCTCCGCGAACCACTAGATGGTTCCACCCAACAGCGTGTACTGCTGTTCAGGTATCGTAATGCCAGTGTACGATAGATAGCACACAGTAGCGTTTCGATAGGCGGAGATCGCGCTATCAGTGGGTGTTGACAACGCCCAGAACTTTGCTATGCCGACGGAAAGGGCCGTGGGAGACCAAAATACAGGGGAGCCATTGCTTCCGTCCCATTGAGGTGTGCTGGGTGACCCAGTGAGCTGAAACATACAGTAAACACACAATCAGGTCATTGTATAACAGTGCTGGCGCAAGAATTCAAGTAGGAAACGTAAGTCTGTACCAATTCCTTGCGCATCGTCACCATCTCCACTCCACGTGCAGCTAGTTCAGTAGTCATGCGTTGGTGCAACTCGGGGTGATTTTTCAATGACTCGTTCACGAATGCCACGATACCTGGATATAATCGCTCTCGAATCTCGCGAATCAAATTAATTTCGGATGTGATCCCATTCGTCTCAAATCCGATCCGGCAATGCGCAGAGTCGGGGAAATGCACGAGGCCATACTCCGTGGACACGAACGATTCAAAGGATTCGTTATACTGAGCTAAGATCCTAGCAGCACTCGCCTCGTGACCGTGAACTTGCAGTAACGTGTGTAGAAGAGGGACTACAACCCACGCGCTTCCGTCATCTTTACCTATGGGAAATGATCACACCAAGTCAGTGTGCGCACGCTCCAGGATGAATTGAGCTATCATATCACGTACGCTTTTCCGTATTTCTGCTATACTCGAATGGGAATCGAGAGCCACCAAACGACTCCCCGTAGAGAATAAACCGCATCTTGTTGGTAGAAAACCACTGCTTACCCCCGCCGTTCACGTTCCCCATGTAGACCAAGTATGTCGATAAATCGGACGTCGATAGGACTGTAAGCCATGTTATCTTGGCCATGGTCTTGTAAAACGCGCGGTGGCAGCGGGTTATATGATTGTCATTTAACACGACACCAGTCGACTCGATACTGATATGCTTCGCAAGTGTGTAAAACGGAGCATCTGAGCTGTTCTCTAGTCGTTGAAACCAGTTGGCAAAATTCCGCTCCTCATCCCACCACACATCAATGGGAGGTTCGTTAACATCACGCGGAATCTCGGCCATACGAAACACTTGCATGGTGTTGCCCCACCAATCGGCTCGAAACGTGTTTAGCCCCGACATTGCGCCGCCCACCAAAGTGATATTCATGATATCATACTCCTTTGTGGCACCTGCATTGGTGGTCATACTTGCGACACTGTGCTCGTACACACTGTAATACTCTGGGTAGCGAGCCATATAGAGTAGCATGCGCAGACTCGACGAGACAGCAGTTCTATCGCTTATCTCCCTGTCTGGCTTTACGTTAGTAGTCGCACGTTCAACAGAAGTAAGTCTCCATCCATTGAATAAGGTGAGCCCTTGCTTTTGGATGTTCTTTGACGGCCGGGCGCCAGATGTAATGAAGAATTGGTTGTCAAAAAGTGGATTGACAGTTGCATTCACTCGAGGTGAAGAAGGCAGATACGTAGTAGCCTCTGCCACCTCGTAGTGCCCTATCATGAGTAGTGTTGACTGGATAAGGTCAAGCACATACGCCTTCGTGAAAAACGAGTCGGCAATGATCTCGCTCAGTATGCAAGACTCGAGGGTGTGAGTCTTGAGATCTTCAACGCGCAGTCCGTAGACCGCAGCGTGCTTTTCCAGAAGTATTGGGATACCCTCAACGAAGACACTTGAGAATCCGTTGCCGAGGGCGGTGGCTAAATCCACCGCATACTGCTGACTCTCGAGAGCCTTTTTCCAACTCTTGCCGCTCGTAAGTGCTGTCATCGTGGCTTGAAAGACCTCGATGATTCGCAGCAAACCAACATTATTCGCCAACCCCGAAGACACACGGAACTCGTCGAGATTAACCGTTTGGTATCTGCGCGTGTCTCCTACTCCCGGAAAACCGTAGCACGCGTGGTCTGTATCTTCCTGAAAGCATCGGGTGCCTTGCAATCTCGCATCGTTGATCGCACACGACAGGGTTAAAAGCCACGGATCTGAATCGTTTGCCGGTTTGATCCATACTCCCAATGCCTCATCTGGCAGTTGATCTGCGTTATTCGCAAATACCCTTGGTCGTGGCGTGAATACTGTGCCTGGGAATTCCACGGCCTGCATCACCAATGCATAATATTGCGCCATCACGTGAAAGTCCTTCGGAGTGAGTAGATAATGGATTTGTCCAGGTCAAACGTAGCACTGGACTCGAATTGCTCGCGCACAGCGTGATTACCAACAATGATTCCACCACTCGACGTAAAAGCACAGGAATACTCGCCCCCGTAATCGCTCTGATGGGCCCATTCTCTTCAAAATCAACTGCAGCACGAGAGAAATTGTATGCACCTTTTTCCGTTTCCGTGGAGTCGATCCGGAAGCTTGGGTTTGTCATCATAACTACATTCTTTATGGGAATCGCGAGTGCCCAGAGGATGCTGAAACACAAGACAGTCAAACCGCTCCAGCGACTCCACTTCGGAATTCGAGGGTAGCTGTGTGGTGTCAATGAATATATCAAAAGCGGGTTTTGGCGGCGCGTTTCGATACTTTTAGGTGTTGCCGTGTCTCCATTATCGCTTGGGTCAATCATATCGCTAGACGGTAGCACCACAGGTGTTTCTTGAGTGACGCCTTAGTTGTCGGAGATGGGTCGTGATGGACACAGGCAATTTTGCGCGTGGTATGAGAAGTGCGAGAATGAAACATGGGCTACCATTGTGATAAAAGAGGGCTGGCCTTACATGCGAACATATGAGCTATCACGGCATGATTGTCGTTCAGGTTCTGGGGGAGCAGTCTATCAGTAGATGCTAGAATTCATTTGGATTTTGTTCACTATCGGACCCATCAGTTTCGAAATTGCTGCCGGACGCAAATAGAAACCAATGGAACTTTCCTCTGATCTGGTTGAACCCATATTTGAGAGCGATCCTTTTACGCCACAACAAACGGTGGCTTCAAAACATGGTGGTGCATGGCCCATTGTTGAACGTGATCGAGCGTCAATGGAATACGTCAGCGTTATACCCCGCAGTCATGACCAGCACCTGATTCAGCCGAGGCGTCCGCCATCCTGTATCGCCAATGCACACGCTGATTTGGTAGATGACAGCAAGTTAGATGGGCAAAAAGGACAAACGCTCCACGTCCAACTGGAGAAGCTCTGGGATATCTTTACCTCCTATTGTTTGCAGATGTTCTCTGAGGATCCATGTCGAATGCGCGTAAACGCGGTTGTCAAGTTGCTACAGGACTGCCAGATCATCGACTCATCAAACTCAGAGCAGGCTCAACTAATGGAAAAGGAGATCATGATAGTGTGCGATTCATATTTGAAAGCCCACCCGAGTAAGCGTGATGCGACAAAAAAATTGGATTTCTCTGCGTTTCTCGGATTGCTTCATCATTTTGCGGAAATGGTGCGTATCCATTTCACGCTTGCCAAAATTTGAAACTACTCGGTGCTCACTTATTGTATTTCTACTTTCATGCAATTGATTCTGGCAAGAGCGGTGATACCGACCCAGAGCGGGCGTACAACTCACTCGTATCAACGATCCTCGATAAGCAATACAATTCGCGGTACGTGCCACACACTCAACGCAACTAAACATCGAATGAATGCGCACCAGACGCTCGTTGACATGCTATATATCACTCGCTTTTTCTATTTTATTTACACAGTGTGGTGACATCGGTTGATCAGGAAATGCACGAGTGCAAGAAGACGCTACATGCGTTCGAAGAACCCCTCGCACGTGTATGCTTCACTACTACTGAGTCCTTTCCACCGAGTGCATTATTGGTTGGGTTCTGATTTTTGCAGCTATCCTCCCATAGATCTTCTCTTTCTATGCCGCACAGAGCCAAAGAAAGATGAAAAAATTGGATCCAAAGCTGGCGCAACTGAGTCCATTGCACATGGGCTACATGGAATGTCTCGCATTCGCGCGTAAATACGGAATCATAGCCCCTGGTGTGCTAACCACAATCGAGTTCGCGTCGCGCTACGTCGACAGCCTTGCCAAGAAACCAGTGCACGAGTATGAACGTGTTTTGACGGTGGATGGCTTTGCCGAGCTCCTTGTTCGGCTATCGCTGCATGCATGCCCAGGAGCCGAGACAACATGTGCCAATAAACTAAAAGGTCTGTTCCAGCTCATGTGGTTAGCATCCACTTCCCGATCACAGCGCGCACTTACAATCGCGGATGTCGTCAAGACTGACAAGGCAGACGTGACCGCACAATTTGCTGGACATTTCGAAAAGTTTTGGCGAAAAGAAGGATATCCGTACGAATATGCTCCTTCCTCATTTTTCGAACTGCTGGGGATGTTGTTGATAGTGACTTGGCAGTGACGGAGTACGCTCTGTGGCTTCGGATTCTATGGTGTGGATGCGTAGGAACTATGCGAATGAGCCAGGATCAAGCAAATATAAGATTGGCAAAACGTCGGATTATATAGCACGAACGCCACTCTCTCCATTTACAGGAGCGACGCGACTTGTCTCCCGGCGGATCAGCCTTTGCGTCCCATCGTCGTCGCCATCGGTTCATGGAGGAAGCGGAGGTGAGAGTATAGTTAGGTCGACCAAGCTTAGCCAACGTCGCTTCTCGGGCTGAAAAAGTACTTCAGCAAAATAGAGGAAACTGAAAAGCAAGATTAAGACAGCGTTCAATGGTAGTCACATGTGTTTTGCCGTAAGTTTAAACCAATTCATCAGTGTGCCTCCTTATTGCTATGCGCACCGCTGATTGTTTGCTTACATGTTTCGTTTATAATGCAATGGGCTGCTGTAGTGAGAAGCTGCCTGTGCCCACGCGCGGCGGCTGCCCGAGAATGAGACGTGCGGACGAGCTCTCAAGGTTATCATTCAGACCATTCAGCGCAGCATCCGTGAGGAAGCGCATTGAAGTTTCGAATGTGATTTGCTGGAAGGCTGATCCCTTGTTCTCCATACCGATACGGTTCAGGGGCATGTACCCTCCACCAGAAGTCATGTAGTCGGCAATTAGGCTCAGATGACGATAGTCCACACTGATACCGTATACACCGAACACGTCGTTGATCTGTTTGGAGATAGACGCTCGCGCTGCCTCAACACCGAACGTACGGAGCACTTGGTAAATATCGTTCGTCATCATCTGGTTGACATCCAGCAAATGGTCCCAACGCCAGATCTCTTCAAAGTTGAGACCCTCAGTCTGCACGCACGGAGTCTCATCCTGCGCGTCACCAATACGCTGTTGAATCAAATAGCAACGCTTGATACCAGGGCAATGACGCACCAACACCTGCTTCGCGACCTTTTCCACCAGTGGCACCATGAGCAACGTCTTTGAGTGTGTTGGGAAGCGCAGACGCAACTCCACGTAGTTCTCTTTGCGGTTTGCACCACAGTACACAAAACAGCTCTTCTTACGCACTGTCGTTGACACATCCAACGATTCAAGACCGTTTGCGGTGAACTGCTTCTTGCCGAGGTCTTCCCCGACAGGCTCATCTTCAGTGTCATCTTCGCTAGAATCTTCAGTGTCACTTTGCGAGTCCGAGCCCCTCTGTTGGTTCGCTAAACGAGACTTCTTGCCCTTCGATTTGCTCTTGCTCGAATCATCATCATCATCATCTTCACGAAGCTGTTCCTGCTGGAGTCGCTGTTCTTCTTCGTCCATCTCACCGTACCCCCGCATTTCCTGACGGCTTCCAAAACGCAACGTACCCTGCTCGTCATCATCAACCTCGTCATCATCATCGTCGTCATTCTTCTTTTTCCGACTACTGCTGGCCATCGCTGACCCCGTATCGGCTACGGTGGATACAGTAGTCGAATCACCACTCTTTTTCATCTCGCGCGACAACAGTGTGATCAATTTCCCGATGAAGCTCATGCCCACCGTGTCGTAAACCTCTTCGCTCTTCAACCCAAATGCACGCTTAATATCCTTCATGCTGTAAAACTTAAGACGAATCGTATAGTCACGCACCCACAGCACGCCATTCTCGCTGGGCTTAAACGTGTCCACAACCTTGACTCCTTGATCGTGGTGCAGTAGCTCAGAAAGAGAAATCCGGTTTAGACGGCGCTCGACATCCTTGGCACGCTCAGTGTTCACAGATTCACGCAATGGGATCGTCATCATGGGTGTCGACATCTTTTGACTAGCTGTCATGATGATTTCACGCAACCGCGGAATTCCAAGTGTTACGTTGGCAGCACCGTGGCCAGCCAAATGGAAAGTGTTGAGGGTCATCTGAGTCGACGGTTCGCCGACACTTTGCGCAGCCAGTACACCAACGTTTTCACCTGGTGCAGCCATACTGCGCATATGATTCACCCAAACCAACAGTTGGAACGCGTCAGGGCCAACGGTGTGCTTGGTCTTCATCACAGACCGGTCAATTTCATCATCAGTCCCACTGTGCTTGCTCTTCTTACTCTTCTTCTTCTTAGACGAGCTGGAGCTTCCCACATCCAGGCAATGCGCTGGGTTACGCGCATTGTAACTCTCCAGTTTTTGCTGCAGACGTTCCGAAACGACACCAACGTGGTCGTTGAGAGGAAGTTGTTGCATCACTGGGTCCTCCACGGCAGCACGGATCAATGTCACGCGACCTGACATGGCCTTCGTGTGATTTTCCGATCGCTTCACCTTAAATTGGCAAGTGCGAGGAACACGGAACGCCTTAAGCCCAGTATCTGTATACTGGATGTCGTACTTGTGCTCACGCGGATCTTCCTCAGATTCACTAGCCAGCGAGACAATCACAGCCGATACCCACCCGCTTTCAATACAACCACGCTTCCACTTGGTTTCACCATCCTTGAGCCGACGGCACATGACACGCACACCCGGTTGGAGTACGCTATCACTGTCGGCGTATCGGTGGCGAACCATATCTCGTCGTTCTGCGTGCAATTGGAGTGGCTTCATGATATCCAACTTGGTGTTTTCAAAAAACTTCGCGTGAATGCTGTACTTGTGCGAGATGCTGCGATGATTCATAGCCTGGAACGAGAATTCGGTGTCCTTGCCCGACAAAAGCGCAGACTGCATTGGGTCAATGCCATCCTCCCCATACATGAACTGCACAACGTTTCCATCACAGCTGCGGACGGTGTGATCATATCCGACCTGAAGATCTTCAAGGTGCTTCATCAAACAACGCTGGAGGTACCCACTGCGACTTGTCTTGACGGCCGTGTCGACCAGACCCTCACGACCAGCCATACAATGATGGTAGTACTCCTGCGGACGCAGACCAGTCAAAAACCGATCAGTAATGTAGCCACCAGCACGAGGAGCGGGGTCGAACGGCTCATACGAAGGCAGTGCACGACCACTGCAGAGAATAGGCACGCGACGACCTTCCAACGCCTGCTGGCCAAGACCACAAGAGATCTGTGAGTGGTTCACCATAGAACCCTTGGCACCCGTCAGCACCATGAGCGAAAACGAGTTGGCCGGGAAGGCCTTAGCTTGTCCGCTGGGTAAACACGTCTTGATAATGTCCGAGTTGGAGCCGTGCACGCAGCCCATCATGTGCGCGTCCAAGGCCTGCGCTGTCGCCTCAGCATCGGGTCCGCACAGCATTACACGCATACGGTCGCGAATAGCCTCGCGTTCTACGTCGTTCATGCGACGCTTCTTGCCATTGCCTCCGTGCTCCTTTTGCTCGGACCGACGCTTGGCATCCAACAGCTCGGTGAGCCCGGCAAACTCCGCATATGCCTCCTCACCCGCAATCTCCGAGTCCTGCACAAGTTTGCGACGACGCTTCTCAGCCGGACGGTTTAGCGTCAGATCCTCCAGAGCGCATGTGTGACCCGCGAATTGCAGATAACACGTGAACAATCGACCCAGCGCGGTGAGCAAGTCGGCAGCAATGCGCGCACCATAAACCTCATAGCAGGCGTGAACCAACCCATGCATGGAGGCACCAAACTGACTCTTATCCAGCACTCCCTGAAGCAATTCACCGTCACGGAAGATAACGATATGCTCACCGTTCAGGTTACCATAGAGATCACCCTTGATCTTGGCCTTGCTGTTCAAGTTGAGTTGAGGCAGACCCTTGGTGAGCAAACGAAGCACCGACGTGATGACTTGCTTACCCGTCCACAGAGTCTTGGGCTTGAGAATTGCGGGCGCCACGATCTCGATGTGCGCCTTTTCCACACTGATTCCCATGTCTTCCATGCTCGCCCATGCGTTGAACAGCAATTGATTGTACATGTCACGCGTAAGGAAAGTATCGCGCTGAGACAGCTTCACACCGGAATCGACGTGATCCTGAATCAGACCACGCAATGGAGATCCATCCGTCGGTACAAGGTACTGATAGTCGTTCGACGCAATGTGGTACGCCTCGGCACGGGCCAGTTCATTCTGCGGGAAATGCATGTTCATTTCATCTCCGTCGAAATCGGCATTGAACGTGTTACAGTTGGCGTAGTGCATACGAATGGTTTGCATCTTCGGGTTGGTGAGCACACGCGTAACGTGCGCCATCATGGAGGGCTTGTGCAGCGTCGGCTGACGGTTCATCAGCACCACATCCCCCGTCTGCAGGTGGCGCCACACGCGCTTAACACGGTGCTTGCTGGACCCCTGGGCACTGGCCGAGCGAGTCAGAAGCGTCTTGCTTAGCGCCTCTCGCTGATGAGCCGTTCGCTTGCTGAGATCGATCAAACGACCGGCTTCGCTCTCCACAAAGTTGGCTCCAGGATGCACATCGGGTCCGTTCATTACAAGCCGACGCATGTGCTCCACGTTCCACGGCGTCACTGGCTGAGGGTACGTGAGGGTCTTGGCAAAACGCAGCGGTACACCAATCTGACTCGTACTAATGTACGGATCGGGAGAAATTACGGATCGCGCGGCGTAGTTGACACGCTTACCCATCATATGCTTGCGGAACAGACCTTCCTTCTTCTCAATCACCTGCTTGATCCCTGGCGGCGCATCACGCACCTTGGTGCTGTCCACGAGGCCATTGATCGCCGTTTGTAGCTCCGTCCAGAGCGTCAATTTGCGCGCCAGATTGATTTCCAGTTCCTCCTCCTGTTCCTTCTCGGCGTCGGAATCCTCGTCGCTCGAGGTGGACAGCTTGGTCTTGCGAGCGCTTTGTTCCTGGCGCTGGCGTTGAAAGTGATCTGTCTGCACAATGCTCTCAGACACCGCGAGAATCTTGGCAAGCGCCGAGTTTTGCGCGTGCTCAAACATCTTGTCGCCCATAAAGACAGGAGGACGGAACCGCGAGGGCGCGACGGGGATCACATTCAGGAAGAACTTGCGCCAACCCTCTGGCTGTACACCACGCACGCGGCCATTGGCGATGTTGCGGTCGCCATAGAGTAGCTCCATGAGCCCTTCTTCCACACGCCACATCATCTGCAACTGCGATTGCACCTCGAGCGGTGGCAAAAACTTACTACCCGTCGCCGCGGCATCGACCAATGCGCCCGAGGACGGATCCATGTCCATGTCGAAATCCGACTCGGAATCCGAGTCATCACCCACAGCATCTCCATTGTCCGAGAGGTTGCCCTGGATCGTGTCCAAGGCGGACGAAACCGTGAGGTTCTTCTGGCGGTTCACCTTGCGCGAGCGTGCGCTCAGCGGCTTGAGGAAGAGCTTGGCGTGTGCATCCTGACGCAGACCCGGCGAGATGGCACCGCAGTTGTCACACTTGGCCTTGACACCCTTGAGGAACTCGGCCACGAGTTTGCTGCGCTGCACCTCGGCGACGTGGGGCAACGACGAGAGCCGTGGACAGAGGCCCGTCTTGGGGTCCTCCTTGGCCATGGAGAGCGCTAGCCGCTCATATTCGTCCAGGATGGCCTGTTGGCGCTGGAACGTGCGGTTCGGCGGCTCGTCCTCAACGCCGTTGCGCTGCTCGAGCAGCTGCGAGATCATGGCCGCCTCGTCGTGGAAGCCATTGTCGAGCAGCAGGATCTTGACCCGCACCACACGTGAGCGTGCCGACGCGATGCGGAACTTATGGCACGTGAAGCACTTGCGCTTGAGCACGTTGAGCATCTGCGTGAAGAGCACGGGGTTGTACACGGGCACGGGGAGCTCAATGTGCCCCAGGTGGCCGGGGCATTCCTTCTGCGTCTGGTGGCACGTGGGGCAAAGCACGTTAAAGTCCACGGGGCCCAGCGCCGGGTCGTAGAGCCCACCGATCACGGCGTTTTGCAGCGAGTCGTACGAGACCCGGCTCGTGATCTCCTTCACGGAGAGGTCGCGGATCTCGTCATCGCTGTAGAAGCCGAAGGCCACGTCGCGCACCTCGTAGCGCAGGATCGTCTGGTCCGTCGCGGATTCCATGGCACTCACGCGGGTGGGCGCAGGGGCGGCGCCGCAGAGAGCGAGAGCGAGAGCGAGAGAGAGAGAGCGCTAAGGAACAGAGCGTATAGTAGGGATTGCTCACCCACCACCACCAATGATGCCCACTTGGCCTCTTTTGCGATTGGGACGCAGGTGCCATTCGCGCCGAGCCGATTGGTTGCATGGCGTGGACCCCTCCAAAAATCCACTGGTGCAACGGCCGCCAAATGCGCCGCCACCATTTGGCCAATCAGGGGAGAGTCTGCGGGCACTTACCACCAATGACATGAAGCAAGTGAACGATCGAAAGGACGCGAAGTATATTCAACCAATGAACAAACAGATGGCGAAGAAGGCACAATATTTAGCCAATCCAAGGTGGGCTGTTACAGCTCGCCCAAGGCTGTCTGTGACATGGTACGAGCTGTCAGCTTGGGCGACTCAAACCCTTGAAGGGAAAAGGGATCGACATGGAGACACCAGTTTACAAACAGGCAAAGAGCACATGAACCTAGAGTTGTTTTTAATGCAATCCTTACGGCACTCCCTCGTAGACACCGCAGTCAGCAATGATCACGGGCTTCAGTGGCTTGTCGCCACTGTCCGTCTCGATGGCCTCAATCTGACGCACGATATCCATGCCTTCCATTACCTTGCCGAAGACGACGTGCTTGCCGTCAAGATGCGGGGTGGGCACAGTCGTAATGAAGAACTGCGAGCCGTTCGTTCCCGGACCAGCGTTGGCCATCGACAGAAGACCAGGCTCCGTGTGCTTAAGCTTGAAGTTCTCGTCAGGGAACTTCTCGCCGTAGATGCTTTCGCCGCCCGTGCCATCCCCACGGGTAAAGTCGCCACCCTGTAGCATGAAGCTCTTGATGACCCGGTGGAACGAGCTACCCTTGTAGTGCAATGGCTGGCCAGTAGAGCACTCGCCTTTCTCACCAGTACACAACGCTCGGAAGTTCTCTGCCGTCTTGGGCGTAATATCCTCAAAGATCTGCATCACGATCTTCCCAGCTGGCTCATCACCAATTGTGATGTCAAAGAACACCTTCGGGTTGTCCTCGCTCGGCACGGGGTCCACCTCAACCGCCTCCTTGTCATCGTACATCGACACCTTGTTAAAGAGGCCGCCAAACACCGACTTCTCCTTGGTGCGGGCCTCCTTCATCTTCTGCTTGAGCACTTCCAATTCACGACGCACGTCGCGGTTCTGTGGGTCAGCCTTGCCCGCAGCAACCAAGTCCTCCTTAGCGCGATCCAGTTCGTTCAGGTGCATACGGCCAACACCGCGGCGATACAGCGCCTTCACGTTCTTGGGGTCGTTGGCGAGCGCCTTGGCAGCACTAGCCACAGCCTCCGTGTAATCGCCAGTCTTGAGGTGGCACATGGCGCTGTTCAGGAAGCACGTTGTCTGGAAATCCTTCATCTTCTTCTTATCCTCCTCTTCCACGTCGTACACATCTTCCATGTATGAAGATGCCTCCGTGTATTTGGCGGCGGCCTCGGCAAATTTCTTCGCCTTAAACAGCTCGGTACCAGCATCCTTAAGTGCGTGACCCTCAGTCAGCTTCTCCTCCGAGTCCATTTCCCACATCTCCTTCTTCTTGGGGCTGAAGCCCAACAACTCCACGTCAAACTTCAGCGTCGCGCTGGGCGGAATCTTGGGCGGGCTACCGTTCTCACCGTACGCGTACTCCGGTTTGCACGTCAGCATGGCCTTCTCACCGATCTTCATGGACGCGAACGCCAAATCCCACGCCTTGATCACGTTGCCGCGGCCAAGAACAAACTAACCACAACCAAAAGCGTCGACATAACACCATCATCACCATCACCAGGTTAGATGCGCTCATCTTCCCCACCTCATGCACTACCGACGGGTGACCAAATCCGCAGAGGGCGCGACCATGACACGTACCTTAAACTCCGCGTTGCGATCACGCGAGCTGTCAAACTTGGAGCCGTCCAGCAGCGTCCCCGTGTAGTGCGCTGTGGAAGCGGTAAAAAAGCAGAGACCGAGAGGGCTCAGTCGCAAACAAACATCCATGCCCCTTTCCTTCAAGCGCTCGTACCTCGGATCTCGTAGCCATTGGGGGGCACCTCGCCCGTTCCCTCCTGGTAGGTCTCCTTGAGCACGCCGCCATCGCCCGACAGGTCGACCGCCGCTAGCTTCTGTTCCTCAGACATGACTCGTACGCGTGGCTTCGTCTTCTTGCTTGCTTTGCTTTGGAATGCCAAAAGTGATCTGGCTTTGGCTGGTGGGGTGGGCAGATTGCGGATCTTGTGCGTTTGGCTCACCAACACGCGAGGTTTTTTGACAGCAGCAGAACAAGGTTTTCCACAATGGTGGAGAGGTGGTGAGGTTTTATAGCTTGCTGCAACATTCCGGCCGACGACCACGATGAGGTTGAATGCTGGAATCTGGAATGAGATCATGATCCAAGGTTATGCTATGAAAAGACGAATATTCTCGAATCGCAAATGGGGTGATTGGCGACCAGCTGCGTGATGCCCGCCAATGCCAACACCGCCTATTCATGCCGCCGAGCTGTTGCGAGGGAACATGAGGTGGATATGAGGGCGTCACCTGGTCGACAAGAGCATAGGGCGTGCTGTACATGTACGTGTGTAGTTTCGTTAGGCTGTGGCTACCGACAGAGCAGGTTTGTCCAGAATCTGGGTCAAGAAATAGAAAACGAACCCACAGATTGACCAATCGAGCATGGCGATGGTCTTGCCAGCAGGGTGCTCTGTGAAACACACGGGAGTCCGGTTAATAGTCGTAGATAGGGTCCCTTTCATCTTGGGGGAAGTCATGGACCATTGGCGCAGATCATCGGAGCAAATTGTATTGTGTCATGGTCGCAACTAGCCGCATTTCGCACTCGCTCCGCACTCGCTCAATCTGCGCCTTATAGAACGTACGCTGCGTTTCATGCTTGCTTCGCAATCGGGTCTTCCCAATGCTCGAGAGCTCCATCCGCAATTCGACCTCTCGTTCCATCTCCCGCTCCATTTCTTCCACCACCAGTAGGCGAACTTGATGCGCATACTGCGCTTTCATTTTTTCAAGGATTTGCACTGATAATGCCTGGCGCACATCCGCCGGTAAGTCTCGACGCGCCAATTCCCTTCGCATGCCGTCCAGCGACTGGCGATAGTTCTGTTCTGCGCGCTATAAGAAGTCAATGGGACGCAACGCCGAGCTACACTCAGAACACTACACTTGTTGCTGCTTTCTACGGACCCAGCCCCACGCACCTCAACGCGCGCCAGTTGGCGCTGTTCCCAATCGACTGTACTCCCCATCGCTCGTGTCGACTGGGTCTCCGGGAAGACGACACGCGCACTCTTTGGCCCGTGCGCTTGCGGCTCACTGTTGCTCTCACTCGCTTCTGCTTCGACGCAATTATTCTGCCGCGCATCCAGGGGCGGCAAGACCGTAGCGGGTTTCGACGTCGTCATAGGCGTCCGCGAACGGAACCCCACAGGTGCACAGTCTACATCCACACTCATGAACGATCGTGCTTCCTGCGGGATCACGAGCCATTCCCCCGTCTCGGCGTCTCGTACTTGCATCGCTGCTGCAGCATGGACAGCAAGCTTTCCCTCCGCCAAGCCCACTAGCCAATAAATAAAGAGACGATACCCTCCTCCCGTGGGTGGGTCGGTTTGTCTACTCCGTAAAAAGCTAGGGGCACAGCATTCCACTCCATTTCATTCAATTGGGCAGTCAGAGGTTGGCTGCGCAGGTTGGTTGAAGCTGCATCCGTTTCACATTCACTCTTGCTGGTGATCTTGCCCAAGGCGTTGAGTGAGAGTGATGATCCCAACGGCAAAGTCGGCATGTACGTTGGCGCGACTCTCTGGGCGACGACGACGACACGCCAAACTGACGTGACGTGACGTGAAAGTAGGTGGCGGCGGGCGGTTAATGCCCACCAGTGTGAAGCAGGCCGTTGGGGATCCATCTTGCATGGCGAGGAGGGAGCGATGAAGGAAGAAGGCGGCGAGAATGAGGCGGAGAACATCCGCGTGGCCGTGCGCTGCCGCCCCATGAACGACCGCGAGACGCGGGAGCAGGCCAAGTCGTGCTTCATCGCTGAAGACGGCAACGCTGTGCTCACCAACCTGGAGAACCCAAGCGAGCGCCATGAGTTTGGCTTTGACTTTGTGTACGGCTGCGACTCGGCGCAGCAGCAAGTGTTCCTGGACATCGGCGTGCCCATCCTGGACCGCGCGTTTGGCGGCTACAATGGCACGATCTTTGCGTATGGGCAGACGGGAAGTGGCAAGACATTCAGTATGAGCGGTGTGCGCGGTAGCGAGACGATGGAGGGGCTGATCCCGCGGATGAACAGGGCCATCTTCGAGCGCATCCAGGCGGAGAAGGCGGAACACCCGCAGAAGCTGTTCTTGGTGGAGTGCTCCTTCTTTGAAATCTACAACGAAATCATCTTTGACCTCCTCGATTCAAGTGGGAGCAGCAAGAAGAACAAGTGCGGGCTGGAGATTAAGGAGCATGCTGTGCTGGGGATATATGTGAAGGATTTACAGGAGCGTGTCGTTGAAAACCAAGATGAAGTAGTCGAGCTCATGTCACAGGGACAACAGGCACGTACTGTGGGGTACACGCAAATGAACTCGGAAAGCTCGCGGTCGCACTCGATTTTCATTATCAAGATTCATCAAAAAGATAGCACGGATGAGAGCAAGAACATTTTTGCCAAGATTAATCTAGTTGATCTTGCCGGCTCCGAGCGGGCGGCATCCACTGGCGCGCAAGGTGACCGCTTGAAAGAAGGCGCCAACATCAATAAGTCCCTGAGTGCCCTTGGGAACGTTATCAACGCGCTTGTGGAGGCATCACGGATGGGCAAGAAGGTTTTCATCCCGTATCGTAACTCAAAACTCACTCGTGTTCTTCAGGAATCTCTAGGCGGCAATAGCCTTTGCTCGATGTTAGCTACACTATCGCCGGCGAACATCAACTACATCGAGACTTTGAGCACACTTAAATATGCAAGTCGTGCAAAATCCATCAAGGTGAATGCAAAGAAGAACGAAGCATCGAGCCAGATCAGCCAGCTGAACGAGGAAATTGCAGCATTAAAGAAACGCTTACAGGAGCAAACATCTGCAACACTAGGCCTTGACCCCAAAGAGAAAGATGAAATTGTAACGAAGTACGAGCTGCAGATTAAAGAGATGGATCGCGTACGGCTGCAAACGTGGGAAGACAAATCTCGACTATCCAAGCAACATGAACAGGAACGGAAACGACTTGCCAAAGAAAATCTTTTGGCAGACAAAAAGATACGAGAAGAGCGTACTCGAAAGTGGAAGCTACTAGAAG
This sequence comes from Pythium grandisporangium, assembly GCA_023336285.1. NCBI lineage: Eukaryota > Oomycota > Peronosporomycetes > Pythiales > Pythiaceae > Pythium > Pythium grandisporangium. The sequence goes on from JAADWT010000013.1 coordinate 27,657, forward strand.
AAAAAGGAGATGCTGAATTAATGCTACGCGCTCTACGTGATCTTGACCGCACACCATCAGCGCCAGGCACCTCAGCTTCAACATCATGCACCGAGGATAAATGGCTAGCACAAGCGCAAGCAATGCGAGTCCTCGAGAATGAAGCAAAGGATCACCGCACATTAATCATGGTGTTCAAAGATTCACTCGACAAAGATGTTGGTCAATGGTCAAAGCGGCAGAATTTCGATACCAAGGAATCAGTGGGTGCCGTAGTAAAGCGCGAGGATTCATCGGCGGCTCACATGATGGCAAATCAGCTATGTTCCAAATTACAAAATGTGTTGGATGAAAGCAAGAAGTTGGCGCAAGTTGAAGCAAAGCTGCTAAGCAGTGGTAGCAGCTTGATTAATGAAATGATGAGTGAGCTGATTCGGTTCAAAGAATTAAGGTCAGTGGCTAAAAGTAAACGGAAGCAAACGGATGATGATGCCAGTGGGAATAGCAAGGCGAAGCAAGGACGAAATACGTCAAAGGATGAAGAACAAATAATGGAAGAGCGGGAAAATGGTATGTCCATTGCGTTATCTCTCATTCAACGTCAACGCGGGAAGCTCGTCTCATCAATGCGCGCAGAACGACAGAAAATGTTCAACGTTGAGACTGTCACGGCACAGTTTGTTAAGTATTTAGCCAGTCGCAAACCGACCCAACTAGGCGATGGCGGAGGCAATGAACCAAACGCATGGATGGACGCAAAAGCCAAGTTAATAAAAGCCTGTGAAGAATGGGCTTCAGAGATCGTTCAACCCGACAAATATGGGGAGCACTCTGACGTCACAAGTTTCGCCCCAAAAGGGGAGGTGACACCGTTGGGATTGGAATCCAACATCGTTTGTGATGAGCATCTGCATACTTCATCGCGAAAAACGGACGCAAAATATGTACGCTTGAATAGTCCGCATTTTTGGATACCTGAGAAGAACGATCAAGTACCCTTCGTAGTCGTAGATCTTCAATTTCCGCGGTTCATTCAATCAGTACAAATTCGTGGCGGAGATCCCTCCTGTAGTACTCATGCGTTATCGGACACGAGCGACGCCGCTGGTACAAGCAGCTCCATCGCGCCTACGACGGAATTCAAACTTAAGGAAACTCAGGTGTTGATCGACGCGCTCACTAAATACAAGACCGACGAGATATCTGGAGATTATGAGCTCACTTACGAACTGCTCAGCCATGTTATGTCGTGGGAGGATCTTCTTAAAACAACTGTCGTTCCCGTAAAGTTATTTGCTCGCCCGCCAGTTCGCTTTATTCACGACATCACGTCTGTTATTATACACAACACAGGATACGCCAGAGATTTATTCACACCGATGGAGCGAGACTACGCAAATCTATCAACGAAGCCCTTACGGGCAGAATATGTGTCGAAGATTGTTGACTTTGTTCAACTTTCTTTTCAAGAGCACGAAAGTGCACAAGCCCAAGGAGCATCAACTGTTGTCGTTGCAGCTACGGCGTCGAATATCCTCGCTGGAAAAGAGCCGGTAGATACGTTGAAGTTTCTGTGCTACTTCGGATTAGCGGCAATGCGTCATTGCATCAAGAATCCTGCACAATCTACGTTAAAATTGACAGCACCTAATGAGATGAAACCAATCGATAGTGAAGTTAGCAATGATGCTGAAAAGATTGTCGACGGCGATCGGGTGCAAAGCAACGATACAAACAATCAGTCGGATGAGCCAGCGGCCCCGAGTTCTGGCTGGGTGACAAAGGTGCGGGTGTCCACGAGCCTCACAGGGAGTCAGTGGCAGGTGATCGGGGATTTTGATGGGAATATCGACGCTGAATCGGTCAAAACAATACACTTTGACTCTACCTCCAAAGCCGTTGGTCGATTTGTTCAATTGACGTATATCGAATGGCATAACTTACCGTTGCTGCAAGTGGAATTATACGGCCAAGAAGCAAGGGAGAGCGATAACCTTTCCAAATCCATGGATCAAATGGCTACCACAGCAAGTGTAATGATTCAGGAACTGCTAGCTGCGGCCACATTGTTGGCGGAAGATACTCGCACTTCTTGGGAGCGAGCCAAGGTGGTAGAGCGCGAGAAACAAGAAGAGTTTCATCAGCTGGAAGATGAAATCAAAAAGCTTAAGCAAGCCAACACAGATCTTGAACGAACAATAAAAAATCTTCAGCATAATACTTCGGCTCTGGAAGACCAAGTCAAAACCGAGGAAAACAAGGTCAACCAAGAAAAAAACAAGATTGAGCTATTGCAGAAAGAGATGCAGGAGACAGCAATGCATGTCGACGAATTGGTAAAAGAGAAAGAGGTACTGTTGGCTACAGCAAACGAACATGCCCACTCTATTCAGAAGATTACGCTTCAGTTATCAGAGCAAAGGAAAGAAATGGAGTCCCTCCACAAATCCAAAACCGATCTAGAAGACCTGAATGCCAACCTTCGAACTCAACTTCAATCAAAGGATCAAGCCGAAGGACACCAAGAGTCCAAATTTGCGAGTGCCTTAAGCGACCTTATGGCCGTAAACGTTCAGCTAGACGAAATTAAGCGAAAGTACGACGCTTCTGAGCAGATGCGCAAGGAGCAAGAGATCGCGGGTGAACAAACCCGCGCGCAGTTGCAACAACAGTTGATATTATTTACTGAGAAGGAGAGACAAGCGCAGGACTCGCTGAAATCCAAACTTGCCGACGTTGGGCGCGAGCTAGAGTTGCTTCGAAATCAACGCGACGATATCGAAAGAAAGGGCGATGAAATCGCCGCGAGCAATTCGAAGTTGGAAGAGACGAATAAGGACCTTCAAGCGCAGTTACAATCCATGCGCGATGAAATTGAATCTCTGAAGCAAGATGCTGCAGCCAAGGCAGAAGCTGAATCTGTTGACCCCGCAGAAAGTAACGCGGCTGTCGAAGCGGGCGAGAGAATGCTACTAGAGGCACAAACGAAAGAGTTACGGTGCATTGCTGAGCTTGAGAAGATGGAACTGAAGGTGCAGGCATTCGAGCAAAAGCAACGGGAAGCTGAATCTATGCTAGCGAAAACAGAGCAGGAACTAAATACCCACTTGACCAGGATCTCTACACTGGAAGAGCAGGAAGAAGAGCTACACGTGCAAATTCAAATCGTTACGGAAGAGCGTGACGCTGCTCGACTCAAGGAAGAGCAACTTTTTGTTGAAAACAACGAAAAGGAACAGGAGATTGAACGAATCCGTGATGGTTACGGTAAGAACTTTAATGCGTTGCTACTTGTGGGTGAAATGCACGCCCTAATATGTTTTGCTTGGATCACCGAAATTTCCACAGTGTGGGTTACAGATCGAATGAACTCAAAAGAAGACGAACTCGCGGAGATGCAGGAACAGCTAGAGAAGTACCAAGCTCTGATTCAAATCACTTCAAGTGGCAACGGTGTCAGCAGTGGGCACAAGGATCGCGAGATGCATAATTTAGTGCGACTGATTGAGCTGGCAACTGGTACGTCCATAATAGTTCGTGAGTTGGACCAACAGTCATGTCCATTTGCCATAGTTGAATGCCCTAAAGCGAAATTAACCATTGTTACTGATTTCCGTATCACCAGGTGAGCATAGCAAGACAACGGAGGGCAAATCTGTGGATGAGTTAATGCATACTTTGGTGCAGTGGATAGAACAGGCACATGCATCAGCTTCTGCTATTGTCGCCCCGGTCGGCGATACGCCTCCCGCGACCCACACTCCTGCAATTCCGATTTCTTCGGAAAGCGAACCAGATCGAGCTGTCAATCCTCCTGAATCTGCACCCATGGGCCTTCACACAAACACTGACGAGGAGTTAGACGCGTACGACGATGATTTCGACGCAGATGACACCAGCGAGTTCAATCGGCTGCGACGCAAGGTATCACCTAAATAATGAATGACGTGCATAATCCGTAAAATATAACGTGGATTGAAAGTGATTCCGAATGTAAATAAGTGTTTTCAATCGTGAATGCAGTTTAATTTGAGTATGCACTAGATCCCCCTATGTAATTGTTTCCACCAAATCTTCGACAGCGATATACCGGCACTTGGCCACAACAGATCGATCTCTAATTGGGAAAATTCCTCTACTCCTCCCATCCCAACTGATTGGCAGCCATGCTATCACCGTCGGCATCAATTTCTTGGCAGTTGTAGATCGCATATAGTAGCTTATCGCGGAGTACGGCCTCGCTAGAGTATGCAGGCACTTCCACTGCAAAAAAGCAGGTATGCGCGATTGGCAAATATGCATCTAGATTACGTCCAGACTGCTGTAGCTGCCTGTTGAACGACTGGAGCTTGAAGAGTTGCGGAAACTCGCTCTCGCACGCGGGAAGCCGAGATCGCCCCCACACGAAGCGCAAGAATGCGCTCCGGTCGTCGTGTGAAAATCCACGAAGGACATTCCAGAACCAGATGACGTGAGGATCGGTGGGTTGACAGCCAGAATGCTCAGTGCAGCGTTGAAGCAAGTCCACATCAATTTCCGGAGTGCCACACACCATGAGCTCGATCTCTGGGCCAGTGAATAATGTCAGAAGATTCGCGGGTACTACCTTAGCAATCCCTTGTAGCACGGCGGCAACTTGAGTTGAAAACTCATGAAGACGGTACTTTTCGACGAGATCAGCAAATTCGACGCGTGTCGCGAACGTTACTGGTAGCCACTCACCGTTGGGCTTCAGCGGAACGACGCGGTTGTCTGACGACATGGTCGTAAATGTCTCCATCACGATATCCTCGAACATTTCGTCGGTTACGCCGCATCGATCAATGGTCCGTATTTTGTCCATAGAGCTAACAATCATAGAATCAATAAGCGCAAGGTCGTCGACTCCAACCTTTTCCCCAACAAGTTGTTTCCAAATTAGGTGCGCGATATTCAGCGACAGGTACTGTTGACTACGCATAGCCACACCAAAGAGTTTGCCAAGAAATTCGTACATTTGCAGGTGAACCGGACGTGCTGCACCTGAATTTAGCACCCATTTTTCACGGCCAACTCCGACGTTGTGCAGTGCATTTGATGTCATCAGCAGAAGAGGTAACTGAGCGCTGTGCAATTCTTCCGCATACTGGGCAAACGTTTCGCGATATGGACCCCCGGCGTCTTCTGCATTCTCACCCAGAAAGCGTACATAATATATAGCATCACTGCGACGGAAGTGAGATCCATCCAATGAGTTCAGCTGCCGAAACGCTTGCGCAAACAACGCATATCGTCCATCCGTGTCCTGCTTACCACACATGCGATGTCGCATCGCTTTTGGTCGATTTAGTGTTAGCTCAAATGAGAGCCCAGTATCATTGGTACGCCGTAACGCATCATCCCACAAATGCCGTTTAACGACACTGAAGATACGAAAGCGCTGCTCTGCCAACAGGCGATTCAGTGTGAGCTGGCAATGAGATTTGCCATCAGCTCGGTCCCCTAGCGATTCTGTTTCAGCTGCCAGTGCTGCTGGTGTTGCGAATGGGATAAAGGGTAGTAGGCAATGAATCGAACTATTGAGTTCTTGCAGCATCTTGAACCGTTTGCCCAACCGCTCTGCTGCTGTGGCCTGACTATTGCTTGATTTTGACCGCCCAGCAGTGACATCACGATTTCCTGTGCTATCTACTGGGCCATTTGAAGAATTCAACCCAACCGTATTGGACATCGCCTCAGCTAATGCCGGCCACTGAACCAACTCTTCGTCACTCGGTGCTAACTCGCTCCAATGGGCTCGTAGCACTTGTGTCATTGTGAGTTTTTTCTTGAAAGCAACCTTGTTGACATACTTCACCAACTGCTGATCGACCCGGTCCTCAACTAGCGAGCCTCGGCCTTCGACAAATTGTGCTACCCGTGGCACGAACCGACGGCGGCCAACAGATTCAGCAGTGAAGTGAGGTATCACGTAGAAGCGATATCCCCACAAGCTTTTGCCAGAGAGATTGTGATGATCACTATTTGTGTCACTGCTGCTACGTGCGAGCGGATTGAACACTGGCTCATAACATCTCGTGACAGCCTCTGGCGGCCGATAGCCTGGATCCCAAACACATTCCCCGGTTTCTAGTTCAGAAATGTTCCTGTCCTCTATCGTGGCAACCAAATCATGACCAGTACAATCGTATAGACGGTTGCCAGTTCCTTCATCCAGTTTCCACCAAGCAACGAGTTTTGGTGTCATGTCTTGCACGCGGTGCCGATATTTGATGCTCTCCCATTGCCTCTCTACGTTATGGAAAATTTGAAAGCAGACCTCATCTTCCGTTCTCCCAGATGCATTGAGCACCGATATCACAGTCTTGTCCTCAAATTCAGTTGGTCTGTACTTGAATGGACGATGCCCAAAATTCCAAGCGACCGTTTGCGCACCCTGGGCGCTAAGCGATGCGGCCGGAGAATAGCTTGCAGTACTTCGTGAGCCATCAATTCTTGAAATGAAAGGGTGCGATTCAGAAGCAGCTGACGGTCGTTTTGGTCGTGGAGAGTCCCGGGAAAACGACAACATCGATGCCATTTGACGAGGGCTTGAGACAGAATTGTTCAAATCGCTACGAGAGCTTGCTTCCAGAAGCCAACTCACTGCACTAGGCACCGACGCTGCACCTGATGCGTCAAGCGCTTCCTCTGAGATTTTGCGCGAGAATCCAAGGGACAGCATACCGTCCACCAAACTATCGTATTCCTTTTGCTGGTTCTTGTCATGAAGTGACGGACTTGCAGTATCTAGTTTATTATTTGCATGTGCACCAAGCGGTGCGAGCGCCATAGACTGTCCATTGAGAAAGAAAGCAAATTCGGTTTTGCCAGGTAGATAAGCGCATCCAATCACATCACCGTCGCGTGCGTAGATATCTCCAAAGACTAATGACCCAATACTACCACGACTTGACTGACTTTGGCTCGGTGGTATGTCATCTGGGCACTCTAATTGTGTCTGCTCATCAGCAAAATGTGCTATACGCTTCGGCAACTCTAGCCCAAACGCCCCTGCGAAGTCACCAATTAGGCTCTCCTTATCAGGGGGGGCAGACTCTGTGTCTACCCAACCAACACAAACTTTCCCTGATGATAGTACATGTGCCTCAAAGTATACAATATTTCCAGCCAAAGCACTTGCTGCCGCGTGTGTGACAGCACAATCTGCCCGCACGGTAACAAGTTCCTTCCCGGTTCGGTTTGACGTCACCCATTTCTTGCTGTGTTGAGGGATGTTAAAACTGCGCGACGGCGACCTCGGTGGTGACGGTGGAAGAAGCGAGAAGTGACCACGGGGAATCTTGTGCAGCGCGCGTGGGGACATTGGACTTCGCAGAACAGATAGCTCACGTTCATGAACTGCTCCAAACCCATTAACATGGCTTAATATCTGGTCGGTTCGGAGTGTCACATCCCAGACGCGAAGATCACAAACGTGCCCTTGCATTGAGGCTCCTACCATAGGAGAAAATGCATTCTCTTCAACGATTCCGCCGACTTCAATAGTTGTCAAATACAGACTCTGCATCATTTTCTTGTCGATAGCTCCTTCAAATACCACGTTTCCGTCTTGGTGAAGTGACACCGTTGCAGCTGCAAAGACGAGTGCGAGATGCACCCACTGACTCATCTCAACAGAAATTTGTTGATCAAGTCGATTTTGAATAATCGCAGTGCCCTCATCAAAGTGGGTTACCAAAACGAGGCATCCCTCATCCGTGTGATGGCAAAGTGTCAAACTGATCGCGGAATCGTACGTTTTAAAGCGTACTATAGGGGTGAATACGCCAGGCCCTAACGATTGCGAGCTTTGATAGATCCTACTGTCATCGATGGAGACCCATAACTCCACGGTAAAATCGTCACCCAAGATAAGGTTGGATTTGTGAATATCGAAGATCATCGGTTTTATGCCTGGTGTGACACGTAGCGATCCGTGGAACACATCGACCTCGTCGAACGCGAGGCGAGGAGCAGACGTCCCAGCTTCGACTGACTCCATTTCAAACGAAAATTGATCGCCGTGTATGATAAGTGGTGTATCACAGGAATGTGATGGATGGAATACATGCACATCAAAAAACCCCTCGTATCCATAGCGGTACACTTTTTCTAGTTTGGAAGATAGCCACCGAATTCGTAGTCCGCATCCTTTTTGTCCGTTCCACGACGCAACCTCAAGCACGCAACCAAGATTCCCAGCGCCGCCGTCTTCATCTCCATAGTACCAATCACTCGTTGAACGAACTACGTAATCACCAACCGTTGGCTGTCTCCCTGTTACTTTCCTAGTTTGATCTGCTACAAACAGTGATGGGTAGTTTTCTTCGTGAATTCGACCACAGAGACCCACTGGGAGTATCTTTGAGCTCTCATCTTGTGGATTGGTGAACCTTAGACGCTGCAAATTGCTAAGCGATGTGCTCTTGTCAAACTGAATCTCCAACATAACAGCGTCTGGGACACACACAGTACCCTTTTCATGTTTGAAATCGTCCCGATTCATGGGATGCTGACTCTCACGCATGGTCATCGATAAAGCTCGCCGTTCGTGGAAATCAAGAAGCAGACTCATAGCATCACGAATTCTGTTATACCAACTCGGTGTTACAGCCCCCGGAGTGACAGCCAATGGAGATTCTGCCACACATCTTTGTTGAACTGCATCATATGATGAAGATACGCCGACACGGATCTTTATAGACATATTGAGCTCCTTCATTGTCTCGCATAACGAATCGATCGGCCCATTTAAATCAACCATTGTGTGGCTGTTCTTGCGGAGCAGCACAGTTTCACTGGTCACGTCAATGAAGCACGTGACTGTGTCCCCTGACTGTAAATGCGCTTTTCTGTGGAGAACAGTCGGCGCTGATGCTTTGTGCGTAGAAGAACGTGGCATCTCGATAGTGCCTTGCTTTCCATTCCAGTGCAAAAGTCGCTGACTCTCCTTCCTGTCTCCACTAACAAGTCCTATAATATCAAATTGAACGACATCAGAAATTATAGCTAGGGTGAATTCGAGGTTGTAGATTCCTGAAGAGGTAGGTTTTTCGATTGTCGACCAATGCAGCGAATCTTCAGGGGATGCGCTTTCGGAAAACACAATTGTTCCCCGTGTATTGTCACCACAGTGATTAATTATTAAAGGCACAGCTCCCGAATCCACTGCGACATTGACCATTAGCGCACATTGCACGATTACCTGGAGATACTCCGACTTTGAGTCTGTGTGCTCCTCCGCTTGGTATTGCGCTCGAAGTTTTGCGACTAGTAAGTTATGAAGTTCCTCCACGAGGTGTACGGGTAGGGCATGGAAAAACACGGGTGTTCGTGCTAGCTCCGTGAGAAGCCGAAAGATATCAATTTTCACGCGTTGCGGATATTCCAATAGACCAAGCATAATGGTTTTGATAGTGGCAGGAGAATAAACAGTAGTGCATATTGCCGTGTGTGCGGCCCGTCCTCCCTGTGCGCGAGCTGCGATCGTGAGGATTTGACAGCACTTTTGTATTAAATTCATCGCCTCTCCCCACGGTGCATTGTGTTGCGATGTTGGCGCGTTGATATCATCGTTGCCCTTGCCACCACTAGCATAGTCAGCGGGCAAATCTTCACTCTTGAAGATCCCAGTGATACTTAATTTAAATCCCCAGTCATTTTGGCTTGAATCAGAATGAAAATGAACTTCAACACTGTCTGCATCAATCAAAAGAGGTGGCCGGCCAGCACAACCCGCCCAATTCTCATTTCCGTTGCGCCCACCGTATTGTGGCTCTCCGTGTACGGTTTCTCGGTTTGTGCCTTCTTTATAAAAACAAACCCAGTCACACCCAGATTCTGTCCTCGATCGAGGATCAAAAACAATTCGAATCTGCGCAGCGCCGGGAATGTGAATCTGCCAAAACTGGTCTACGTCGTCAAGGTATGGATGGCTACTTTCAATAATTCGCTGTGCACCGCGTGCACGAGGAAGAAGCGCTGTCCCGAAAGCTAGAACATCCAGACATTTTTCCACCAACTTGCTCCCGATATTGTCGTTGTCATTGTCAGCCAAAGAAGCTACAAATATGGAGTTAAGGCGTTTCTCCAAAAACATACCAAGACAGGACTCATCCTGTTTCAGATCGGGTTGATTTGCGGTGTCATATACATGTACCAAGAGAATAAGAAGTTCTTCTGCTGATCCAAATGCGCTCATATTGAGCTGTGCCGTATCAGGTGAATGCGATAAATAAAGAGATAGCGATTCCCTCGCGTGTTTGATTGCCAGAGCCCGATGCGTGTCGTACGCTAAGCTATGCAGCCGAGATGTCTGCCCTTTCAAACTCTCGTAGGAGAACTGGGAAACGAATGAAGCCAGCGCTTGCTGCTCTTCGTTCTGGCTATCCATGTACAGGCTCGTATTTGGAGCCTGCAAAAATCCATCATCAATACCTAACACAATTAGGTCCTCTACTTGCCCATGATTACCTCCTATTTGCATTTCGACGTGATTGATACCAGCGGTGTGTCTCCGAATCCAACCGGTTCGTTGCTGTCCGCCTTGATCATGTCTAAGGAATGTTGGAGCTGACACCAGAGTTGTTACCCACCCATTTCTTTGATCCGTTCCGACAAAATAGGATTCGTATTCAAGTCGACCGATCGCTTCACTTTCGCAATCTGAATTTGAGTGAATCGTCACCCCGATTTTATCCACTACTCGAAATTGGGTGGGGATATTCCGCTCGTTGTTTGCGGATGATTTTGGCCCATTTAACTCGCAAACTTGCCGCATAAATGTACGCGAATCATCATTGCATGCACTAATGGCGAGTGCATCGTCCGGACTCGTAATCACTTCAAAGCCTTCATATTCTTCATCAAAAGGGATTCGCTGTGGTCGTGTTCCTTCGTACAATATTTCCCACATATCATAAGCGCGCTTCTCAAGCTGATCGAGGCGCAAAGAAAGGGGTGTAATGGACGGGTATTCAGCAACCACTGCGAATTTCCAGCCCCAATCAACGTTGCTTGCATCAGTGCACCACAGCAGTGTAAATGACTCTGAAGGGATTACAAGTGGTGCTCGCCCACCTGTTCCAGGCCAATTTGCGGTGTTTTCTATCCCGGAGTACTGGTACTCTCCCCATCGATCGGTTAATCCCTTATCTTTGAAAAAGCAAACATAATCACTACCAACTTCCGTCCGACTGTGGGGGTCGAACGTGATAATTAGCCGTGAAGCACCGCTGAATGTGACAGCCATGTACTCAAGAACCGAGTTGGCGTATGGGTGCTTCGACTCGAAAACTTGAGATTTCGGACTCGATTGTGTCGGCCGCCCATCACTGGCCGCATTCGCCACGGCGACCAAGGCTGGAAGCAACACGGTGCATTGAGACATGCTCTTCTCGTTGTGAAAATGCAATTCGCGGATCCAAGCATGAACTCCTTTTAATGTACGCGCCCGGATGTCGTTGATAGCGTTTACCCTGTAAGATGGTGGACGCTCGGGTGGATACGACAGTGTCTCTTCAAAGGCGTGAGCTGTAAGTTTAAATCCCCAGTCGGTTCCAACCATACCAGCCGGTCCAGCAGTACGAAAGCGTACATCCACAGCCGCTGCACGAATTCGTAGGGGAGGATTGGCGCCTACGCCAGGAAAGTTGTTGCCAAAATACTTCGAGTCTCCCCAGTACACATCATCAGACGTTCCCTCCGTTGTGATCCGTTGATTATTTTTCCGCTTCAAGAAACACACATAATCATTCGGGCTTGAGGTGCATGACGATTGATCAAAATATACGATAATCTCACGGGCTCCGTGAAAGCTGAGGGGGTATATCACATCTTCACCACCAGCATACGGATGTTCACTTTCTAGCACCTCCACGTTTTCTTTTCGGGTAACTTTTGGTTTGTGCTTGATGCATTCAAAAGGCAGATCTGCATTTAGTTTCAACAGATTGCTATAACAATGGCACAAACGATCTCCAAGCGGTAGCAATTCCATTAAGAAATCAGCTAGTTCAGGGTCATCATCATTGTCAAGGAATGCAACGTCATTCACAGGAACATCCACAGGGCGAGTTGGATCGCAATCGAACAATACGCGCGCTCGGCGTGTGCCCCCCGATAGACGAAATCGCACGAGATATCCAGTTTCAATAGCTTCTTTGCCGTCAATATTGACACAACATCTAACTCGTCCATTGACTGTGACGCCGCTATACCCACCACCCATTAATACGAGAGCTGCTGTCACCTCGCTGACAATCGTATTCCAGTTTGCACCATCGGGCACGTTTGTCATGCGTTCTGCATTCTCAAAGGCATTGGATATAATATCAAATATTGATTCCAACCACGAAGAGGGTGATGTTGTTACCATCCGACGGAGCAACGAAACATAAACACTAACGAGACTTGTTGCTTCTTGGGCTGACACATGAAATCCCAATTGGCTTGATTGTGTATCGTCTATTGCCCCCGGTACTTCTTCGGCAGCAGAATCAATATCTGAATACCGAGACCAAACATTACCCAACTCTGCCACTTCAGCGAAAACGAATTGAACGAATCCAAGACTATCATCATGAATATCAAATACGCGGTTGAACTGTGCTTCGATAACGTCAGGTGAGAGAGATGCCAACAGTTCCTTGAGCACAATAACACTGGAGCATCTTACTTCCACTGACGCGTACCTATGAAATGCAACGTAAATGAGATCGCCTATGTTTTCGGGTGTTGCGATGGACATTCGACCAAACGCAGTTTCCGAGCACGTTCGAAATAAACTCAAAATATGAAGAATGCGATCGTTTGGGACAAACGTTGGCTCTGCAGTGTTGGGGCACGAATGATGCATTGCTTCTATTATATCGTCTTCTTCAAGTGGATCGTTGAGGACTTCAGGTCTGTAAATCCAGCATTTGGCACCTGGTTCATCAGCGATACGAGCAGGTGGTTCTCCAAAGTAAAACGGGTATGAATTGAGGCTGGGACCACCATCGCCGCTTTCAAATGAAATACTTTCATACTCTGGTGTCACCAGTATTCGAAATCCCCACACATGTGCGTCTCCTTCGTGGTGGAAGTACACGAGGCACCGATCCGATGGAATCTCCAGTGCGTTTGATGCCGCGCCTGCGGCTCCAAAACCGCACCGACTTCGGCTTCGATTACTTTGGCCCCCGGGGAAGTTGCGTTCAGGATCGTGGTAACGACCGGTATATTTTTCTTGTCCCCAATGCTCGTTGCAGCGCGCATTCTTGTAAAATCGGACGTACCCAGATGATTGATCCACTTCCGAAAGAGGATCAAACGTTACGCGAATCCTGGACGCGCCTGGAAAGTGAATGGGCCAATACTGATCCGCTACGTCCGCGCTTGGGTGTGCTGATTCAATGATTTTCGACTCGGAAGCATGCGAATTAGCGTGCATTACTAAGAATGGATCTAATTTGTGTTGAGCAGCCACCAATCCGTTCACATATAGCTTTAAAACCCCTTCATTCTGAACAATAGCGACATGTGTCCATTCCGACAACTCCAACTCATAGTTTGTGTCGTAAACACACACTTTCTCGGCACCACAAGCGATCTCATAGCTAAGCAGCAGCTTGTCACTAAGGTACAACCCAAAGTGACTCCAGGGAGCAGCAAGTGGGGTGTCCTTGACTAACGTCTTTGTGCCTTTACTGAAAACAACGCCACCGACGTTATCATCGACGTGAATCACGGGCACGTGGCCAGAATTTGGTGCAAATTTGTAGACAGCAATGATGTTCGTGGTCGACCACTGAACCCGGATTGTCGTAGGATCGCAAATCTCGACTACAGTGCCGATATTACCAGCTCCACCATCATCGTCATCGCAATCAACCCACGACGGACCTCGACGTACCAAATCGTTCAATTTAAGAGAGTAACAAGAAGGATTGGCTGCTACAAAGATCCACAACATGATGGTGTGATTCCATTGCACGTCACCGATCTGCGCAACTGGTGCAACCAATCCACCACTGCCTGGCCCCAGAAAGTGTTCGCCATGCATCCACGACTCGTGTGTAGCATCACCACGAATACCCCGAAGAAAGGAGACAATCCCTTCAAGCTGTAGTCCAACCGTGGCAAACAATTGCTTTTGAAAAGCGTTTGTATCATTGTCATCTAAATCCGAATCTGAATGCTCTTCGCCATTAGCGAGATGATGTAATCCGACTTTTCCAATCACAAAACGAGACAGGAGTATTCCGAGAAGTGATTGAGCTGCTCGGCGCACCCGAGCTACGTTTGAGCCCAGTACACGCAGAAGCTGTGTCAAAATCTTGCTTTCTTGAAGGAGGTAGGCATCATCCACCTCAAAGTCCAGTGCTATTGACTTGAGGATTCCGACAATTAAAGTAGCATCTGGGGAGTCACCCGCAAGTTGCGCTTCAAGCTCACGGGTGACGCCCATAAGACACAAGCCGAAAGACTCGTTTACTTCCCGACGACATACTCCATCGCATCCGGAAAGTAATGTGCCAAAATGCAAACGGGGCAGGGAAATAGCTAGCCCCCCAGTCGCTGGCTTTGTCGCACTTATAGGTGGTGCCGATGATGCTGACGCCGCAGCAACTCGCTGTATCACAGCACTGAGGGATTCAACGAGAATGGATTTTAAACAGGCATTGGAACATGCGTTCCATGCTTGATTGAATAACTTGAAACCCCGTGCTCGGCTCTCTGCTCGTCGATTGCGTAGTTTTATCAATTGGCGTAACTCTGATGCATCAATGTCACTCTGGATAAATTCCAGTACCTGCTCCGTAACGGATTTTGATTGACCGTTCTTCATTCGTTCACACGAACTACGACGGTAATGGAGAAGACTGCTGAGATCGGTCGCAGCTTGGAGGTCATGCAACAAGTTATACCATTTGCTTAGAGGTGATTCCGAAGAAGTGTCCCCATCGACGGCTGAGCCATACTTAGCAAGCAAACCCCACCGCCTCTTAGCGCCACTTACATACGAGAATGACATTGGTGTAAGTTCTAACAAAAAGTGGGCTCGATCAACAACATTTTGTGACAAAACACGCAATGCTTCTTCTGTCATTCCTTTGAACGCTGACGGTTGACGGCGCAACGACCGTGCTCTCCGTCTACTCGGTGATGTCGATCCGCTGTGTGCTGCATCAGCCGCATCGCCCAGATGGAACCAGTCTCGCATTTTCTGAGCATTTTTCCATCCTCGAACAAGTAATTCAGATACGTCAGGGCGCAGATTCTGTGCTAGAGCGTATGCATCCATACCCCACATGTTGTGGTGGAGAATCGCAGCTGTGGCAGCTCGAATTGCTCGATCAACTGGATTGTCAGTGTTAATTTCACTTTTTCCGGCAGAACCCGAATAAGTTGCCGACACCAGTGGAGTTCGCGATTTTGCACAGTGAAGACGTATTGCTTGAAGAACCCTTTCAGCGTCCGAGTTTGCTTGAGGGTTGATCATCTGCCGCAGAAGTGTCAACACGCTCGTCTGTTGGTCATTCAGCGTAGAAAGACCATGTCGAATTAATTCTTTGTGCAGATAACTGTCGTTTTGAGCTTCAATTTCTGCATACGGGAAGAACAATTCTCCACCAATTAGTTGCATAGAAATCTCATCAATGACACCGACCACTACGTCCAGAAGTGATCTTAGCCAGTGCCGCTGTATGGAGGTTTTCTTCTCGAAAATTTCCCCAGTGGCAGTGAACTTAAATCCCCAATCATTGTTCGATGCATCGGTATGAAAATACACAAAGCAGTGATCACTCTCAATCACGAGCGGTGGATTTCCAGCAACGCCAGGCCAGTTGAGTTCATCATCTCTTCCAGAGTAGAATTGCTGGCCGTAGAAACTAGTTTGTCCTATATCTTTATAGAACGTAATATAGTCATAGTTGAATTCGGTTCTGCTGCGAGGGTCGAAGACGATACTCATTCTCGTCGCGCCAGGAATGTGGAGTTTTGTTGTCTCGTCCAAACGATTGGCATATTCATGAGATGACTCCATAGTCTCCAGTTTTGTAGTCACTGAGACTGTCTCCACTGCCTCGCTTTTTCCGTTGATACCAAGACCTGAAGCAAGTCTATCAAATAATGAGAGCAACGATACGATCACTGTCGATTCTCTTTTTAAGAAATCGTAAATCTCGTCTCTCACTTGAGCAGCGATTTCGCCACTCGTTTCGCTCGCAATAGATTTTAAATTCCTGTTATTGTCGTTTACGATCCCTTCTGGTTGCGTTGTTCTTGATAAGTTTGGTACCACTTGAGCTAAATCACGCATAAATATTAACAAACAATCGAACAATGTCGGGGTAATATTGCGGAGTAGTCCAGTTTGCAATTCCTTATCGATATCAGCAGCGTGAGAACCATCCTCCGAGTCCAATTCGTGGAGCACACATTCTCCGATCCGGAGAATTTCAAAAGAAAGCATGCTAAATATTTTCATCGCAGATTTCAAACCGGAAATATTCTCTGAGCATCGCGCAAATGTGGTCTGCACCGTGCAGTTTACAACACCTATCAGCTCCTCCGAAACCGTGTCGTCCAAGCGGGCCAAGATTCGGTCGGCGAGTTTGATTTTGAACGTGCGCAAATACTGAATCCTTTCGATTTGTGCAGACGCGATAACAGTTAACATCTCCCCAAAGCGTTGAAGAATGCAGTTTGATTCAATTGCCGCACCCTCCATATTTTCGATACTTGTACGAAATTGAGCCAACAACCTTTTTGTGACAGCAGTTTCAGCGAGTGACAATGATCTAGACTTCCACTTCGTAATATAGGCGATGATACGATCGAGTTCCTCCCCAATGTCTGCATGGAAAATGCGTGAAGCTGATGCAGTGAGGGATACAGTTGCAGTAACTATGCGTAGGTGAGCGTCCGTACTGATAATTGGTTTCGCAGAAGTGGGTTTTTCTTCGGTTGCCGATGCTTCGTTTAGCACACGCAACAAACCCGGGAATCTTGACTTCAACACGGTTTCCAGCTCCACAGAGGGATTATCGATTTTACCACCATTCTGAACACTTTGATTCAGGAGACCCAAGCACGCACACAAATTTTCGACGTCCAAATTATCAGCTTGATTCGATGTTAGCTGCAATGTGAGACGATCGGCAATATCAAGTAGCGTGGAGACTCCAGTCACTGTGTGCTGAACAGTAAACGGAGTACTGTTTGTTCCGCGACGCAGTTGAGCGCATTTGGCCATCTGATGTTTATCACCGCTATCAATGCCAAAGGCTTCCGCACATCGGCCAAGAAATGAGAGTACACGAAAGACAACTTCGCTAGTATTCGCAATTATTCTTGGCGAAAGATGATTGGCATAGGAAATTGATTCGAATTCAGTTGGGCGAACCTTTCGCCCAGGGTTTCGGTAGGCATACATGCTGCCATGCCTATGATTGATAATCCAAAGAAGGTTATTTTGTGCATCAAAGCACATTACGGACCCAGGTAGCGTTCTCTCGAATGATTTCGTTACTTGCGCAGTTTTGGCTTGGCTTAACGAAATTTCATTCAAGGAGTTGACTGCTGATTCATCTGACACCGAGATAAAAGTGCCCCGTGCGCAATCAAACATCAGCCCATCGTAGCGTGTTTGCCTCGAGGTATCTCCAGTGTCAAGCAATGACGTAATACTTGGCAAGTACATGCCGATGGTGTATCCATTTGTCACGAACGATGGAAGCGTAAAGCTACTGTTGCTAACGCACAATTCCATTTTTAAGATCTTGAGGAAACAGCTCACAAACGTTGCACACTGGATTTGTTTAATGTCGAGATCAAACGAGTGCTGAAATAACGCAACACTTGGTTTATCGCTTGAACCAGGTATAAAAACGCGTACTCGAAACAAGTCAGCATTCATCTCGACCTCGTAAATCTTGAAGCCTTCAGAAACATAAGTAACCAGCGGTCGGCCATTGCGTGATGAGATAAAACAAGGGTTTCGTCTGGCTAAAGGGTTGGTGTCCATCTCCATCCACCCGATAGTGCCTAAATCCAACGGCGATATCCGAAGTAATCTTCGAGTTCCATACGGTGCTATTGTTGTCAACTTTGGTGCCACTGGAGTTAACATACTGAGATATAGGAACCCATCCACAAACACGAGAGACGAATGATAAACAGCGTCTGCATGACTTTCGTATGCTGAAATGGCATCGCCGTTGGCGAAGTTCCTCACGGATAATCCATTCTTTCCCTGCACCGAGTAAATAAGTATCAATTCTTTGCTCTCCGAAATCACAGTTTGATTCAACCCCGACAACACGACAAGATCGGTAAGAAAATCTGAAGTGAGTGTGACTTCCTCTGGGCTCGCTCCATTGTCGCTGGTTTCATTCAAGTCCATTTGCGCCTTGAGATGTGTAATGGCCGCCGCACTCAGCAACTCAAAATCCCCGTAGAAAGCGAAGCAAATATCCCCACCAGTAAGGCCGGGTAGTTGGAATAATTCATCTCCATGGAACAACCGAAAACCAGGTGAGACTGTAGTGTTATCACCAAAGCCGTACTCTACGTACAGTTTACACTTAGAACCATCGCTAGATAGGACACTCGGATCTTCCTTGATTAGGAGTTCTTGCACTCTCCTGACTGGAATGCCATTGCTACTAGCATCTTCGTTTAAAATGGACTGAATTAGTGCACTCGATTCCTTCCCTGAGCCGTAGAGACCACATCTGAAGCCTCGATGATCACGCAAAAGGCGCAAATATTCGCGAGATTGCACGTGAGCATACACTCGCCCCGCCACCGAAAAATTCAACCCAGTACCAACCTTGCTTAACCCTGTCTTGATATTCCACGAGTATAGATAGTTGCTGTCGGTTGACACTGTTGTCGTTACCCAGTGATCTCCTGTTTGAGAGTCTTGCTCTGGTACAGGATCATTCTTTACAGCCCTAATGGAAGCTCGCTTGAGCAATGATTCTTCCTTGAAAGTTCCCAAGCTGTATTGCATACGATACCTTTCCATATCTAGCACGAGTTTTCGCACGGATTCAAAAAATGCATCATTTCCACCCGATTGTTCGGCTTCGCCAACCTTTTCCTTGCGCTCAAGTAAACCATTAACAAATGCAAGGAGAAATTCGCATTGTCCACTCGAAACTCCAAATGACAGCAACAAGAGCAGCAAAACATTTCGATGCGAGTCAGACAGATCCGGTTCTGCGAGAAGCTCACAGCAAAAGCACCGGAGATCCACAAGAAGGAGTGCCTCAGTTGACTGCTGTGAGTCAATCCCGTGAAACGCGAATAGCGGAAACTCGATCACCGTGTGGAAGACCGAGCGCAATCCATTTTCAAAGAGTGACGGGCAGGATGTGCGGAATTCCCGAAGCATGACCAATTGCAAGCGAAGCGAGCTGAGCGAAAACATGCCTGCCAAGAGCGATGCCGGTGCCTGGTCTGTATCTCCATTTGTGGCCAATCTCAATTCGATACCTGGCTCTGAACGAGACGTGGCCGTTCCATTGGCGACCCGCACGTCTTGTCTCAGCTGCTGTCTGCGTTGTGCCAAGCGGCTAAAATAATCCCGCACGATCTCTGTGCGCTGATCCCGGAGCCGCATATGAGTGCGGTATTCCTTGGCCACGCAAGCGAGCGCCGTGCCTTCCATCGTCGCGAGCGCAGAGGCGCTATTATCTACTCGCCCCGATGCCGGTGCTTGCTGCACAGCGCCGCTCATGGCTCTTCTCCTCGCTGAGGCTGTTCCCACGCCAGTGATCGTATTCCGGGCCGCGGAGGGGGTACAAAAGAGCTTGATCCGCGTGGCGTCTGCGATCTGCTCGAGCTCGTCCATGGGCAGCTCATTGCCGCCCGTCGTCTCCAGCGCATCATCATCAGCGTCATTGTCGCCACCGGGCGTTAGCCACGGCGTCGATACGCCGTGGCCACGCAGGATTTCTTGGTATTTCTCACGCACAAACGATTCGTCGTGCAGCAGTGTGAAGGGCACACCCTGCTGCCAGGTCTGCGCGGTCCACGTAGGGGCCTCCCAGGTGTCGGCGTCACGTTCATCATCCGCTCTATCTCCTCGTGGATCTCCACCCACGCCATGCGCCGATGGCGATGGCAACGGCGAGCGCGACGCCGCCACGCCCATCTATTTATCTTTCTATCGCTTGATCTGGAGCGAGAGAATCCAATAGTGAGTAAGTAAGTAAGTAGTGAAGAGGCGGCGAGGCGACTACGGGCAAACTTCAACGCGATCCCAACGGGTTGGTCAACGTGGAACGTGCCAGATACACATCTGGAACGTCCTACAACCGTCGATCTTGAAAGGACGCGAAAGGATATGCTGCGCCGGCGGTGAGTGATGCAGCCAGGGTCAAGAACACACGACGGGCCATGGAGGGCAATAACATGAACGACATGCTACTCTCGTTGGACGCAGCATGGCTGTGTTCAGCAGAGCGCGACCTCGAGTGCGAGGAAGATGAGCGGCGCCAGGTACTGGCCACCAAGAAACGCCGTGGGGTCAAAGGGAAATACGAGATAGACACTGCCGCTCAATTGGATAAGGACATCAAGCAGCAGCAGCTGGAGCTGCAGCGCCGCGCTGTACGAAGAGCGCAATCGCAGCAACCCGTTCCTTCCTTATCGGCAGTCTCACCTCAGCACGAGCAGCGCGTAGCCCAGAAGGAATACACCAGTAGGGCGAGCGCTAGCGTATACGAACGAGAAAATGAGAGACTAGCGGCGTTGTTAAGTGATCCATCCAGGAAGTTCAAGTTCAAACGGTAGGATACGCAATGGTGATGAAGATGATCGGATACGAGGTTAGCATGCAGTGACTGACTGATACACGCATCTACTTTCTTGCCTCACAACTGTTTGATTGGGTTTCGTCAGTAAGAAGCCTCATCCACGTCTCATCGGCAGTATACCCAAGCGCCATCCCAACCCACGGATCGTTGACGACATGCTAATACTGGAGAAAAATTATGCTACTGTACGCTGTCCTTGTCCTTCCTTTACACTTTGCTGAAGTCTTGGCCCGAGTGCGCACCGTACTTACCTATGGTGTCTGCATCCTGTAACCTAGAGCGCCGCTCGAATCCAACGCTGGTGGCGGAATCACCTTCGGGTGGAATTCTGGAAAATGTATGTGATTAAAGTCCGCGCCACCGTGTGCATTCAACGCATGGTGAGAGGGTTTGTGTGCCGCGCATTTGTTCGTGTCTGGCACCAGAATCGCACGCGACGCGCTACGACGATTCAAGCGCTTTTCCGCGGGTATTACGTGCGCTGCGTACTGGAATCATGGCGTCTATGGGAATACGTAAACGCCACGAAAATCCAGGCGACCATGCGCGGTTATATGGATCGAAACATGGCAAAGTATCACCGCAAGAGAATCGCTGTGGTACATATTCAGTGCCTGTGGCGTGGGTATCGATCACGCAAATGCACTGACCTCTTGTGGCTCTCTCAACGCGCCACAGAGCTGCAGCGACTTACGCGGGGCGTGCTAACTCGGAAGCGCACACGAAGAAAGAAAACACGCGTTGATCGTGCGGTGACAGAGGTCCAGCGCTTGTTTCGTGGCATGCTGGCGAGGGTGGTGATTGGCACGCTGCTTTGCGATCGCGAGACACAGAATCGCCACGACGTTATGCGGATGCTGGAAGCAGAAGAGGAGTGGTATCGAGTGCAGCGTGATCGGTTACAGGCACGGCTGACCCGAATGAAGCTATTTGAACAGTGCGTGTTAAGTAATGCTGAAATGAGGTGGTGGTGGCTGTGGTATCATAAACTGAGGTTGACGTTTCTCCTTGGAGCAGGCTTTGCGACCTCGAGAGCCAATATTTCAAAGCCCACGGTCGTGTGAGCGATGTAAGTACGGCTCCGGGGGTGAACTCTTTCGGATGTAATGCTAACATCATGGTAAAGAATAACGACGTGGTCGAGTCCTGTTACAGATGGAAACAATATATCTTGACATGCAAAACCAGCGACTTCGAGTGTCACCGCGAGCCGTGGAGCAAGGCTGGGTGGAAGAGATGGAGCACAAAATGAAACTACAGCGCCAACTGATCACACAAACAAAACTAGATGTAATTTTCTCTGTCGGGCTTCGATTTAGGCAAAAAGAGGAGGAATACCTGATGTTGGTTGGGAAGATTCGCGATATTGAGGATAAAAGACAGCGGGTGCGTGCTTCGAAGTTACGATCGTGACATGCTTCACAGTGGTGGTGTATCTCTCAGAGAGGGATTCAAAAATTGATTCCATCGTGTGTTTCGGGTTGGTATTCCTGTAGTTACAAATTTGGCGAGAGGAAGAATTCTTCGATTATTGGCAGGTAAGAAGTTGCAAAACCAACTTCGAGGTATTAGCAGCCGATGTAAATGCAAGTAAGGAATAGCTAACACAATAATACGTCTTCTCTAGAGAGAATGCTTACATTGGCATCAGCAACGACAGATCGAGCGCAAACGGCGAATTGCAGAGGAAAGGAGAAAATGGAGTGTACAATTTTACCTTGGTAGTGGCAAGCGAGATAAACGCTGGAAGGGAACGCATTGGAGTGATGACGTACTAGAAGACGCGAAACAGCGTGAAGTGTTTTGCTTGGGTAACACCAATCTATTGGCGGCAATTCAGGCCAAGTGGCGAAAGCATCTTGAATTCTTTGGGACACCCCCTCGTGATACACAGAGTAGTCTGACCGAGGGGCAACTCTGCGGCCTAGACGATGAAATTGCCTTGGCAACATCGTCGGCGCAGTTCGTGCAGACACAAGCCATATTTGACCCCATTTTTCGAGACATTGAGGAGAGAGCTACGATCGTGAAGGCACAGTTTGATGAGCAAAAAAAGCGTCGATTCATAGCTGACCAGCGCCGCAAACTTCAGGAACGAATTGCTCGACAGGCGCGTGAAGAGGTCGGGAACGAGCGAAGCCAAACGTTAAAAAACCTTCGCGACTTTGTATACTCTCCAGACGGACTGGGTATGAAGTATCAACATCGGCAATCAGGACATGTGCCGTGGCATTTAATCGATCGGTTAGCGGCAGAGCGGAGGAAGCTTGACGAAGAGAAAGCCATGTTTAAAATTTGGGGGAGAGTACCAAAGGCTATGATGCCCAAGGCATTTCAAGCTTCTTATGGTGGTGTCACCACGTACCTTGTGAACAACGCAAAGAACCTGTGATGGTATCTAAACGGCGTATTAAACGCTATGCGCGATAGTCAACTGTATTACGCCAGGTATAGCCAAAATATAGATCACTCGAAGCGAAATTCGAGTAGAGTAAATGTAAAAAAGTTTTAACTTGCGTTGTGCTACCTCGTTGCGTATTCAGGCCTGACTAGGCTTTCAGCATTAGAGGCTTCATAGCACCATCTGCGACGTTGAGCAGCACATTCCCTTGTTTGTTAGCGACGAGTATCTCTGCCAACAAGCTGTTCGAGGAATTGCCCGTCACTACCGTCTTGTCATTCTTGGCTATCGATTCGAGCAAGTTGAGCCGCTGCATGTCAAGCATATGGGCACGGTAGCGTTCCAGCTTACGAGCGGCAGCGCCCTCAGCTCGAGAAATAATTTCGCTGGCTGCAGCCTCACCGGTGACCCGAATTTCTTCAATTTCCGCTGCCAGTTCGAGTTCCACGCTTTCTCTCTCTGCAACGAGGATATCAATCTCCGCTTTGCAGCGTGCATGGATTTCACTAGAGATTTTCTCAGTCTCAGCATGAATGTGCTCAATCGTTAGCAGCGCATCTGCAGCAATTTTGTTGCACCGAACTTTGGTTTCTTGCATGATCTGCTTTTCGATTAGCTTGCTGTCCGCCATCACCAGGTCAATCTCCTTCTGGATCTCGGCACATTTTGCCTTGCCTGTTTGCTCTTCCTCCATCAACATCATTGTGCGCGCGAGCTTTGTGGTCTCAATCTCCTCCTTATATGAAAGCATCTGCATGTCGCTCATCTGTTTCATGTTCTGCTCCTTGATAGCGCTCAAATGCGTCGTGCGGTTCTGCATTTGGTCCTGGAACGTCTTGGGAAGTTGCACACTTGTAATCGCTACGTTCGTAATCTCTACGCCGTAGTTGTTAAACTGCTTGTTTAGCGTGTTCTTGATATCCTCGGTCACAAAGTACGCTTCCTTCTTTTCTAGAGGATCGTTGAGACGCCCAATCGGGTCACCCGCTTCGTTTTTGCCTCGGTTAAGCTTGTCGAGGTTCCCCGTGTTAAACGTTTCGCGCATCGTGCCATCTCGAAGCTTGTATACCTCTGTGTGCATGACACTTCGAGCCAGTGCCCGCACCGCTTCATCTTGTGCCGCTCGAAGTTGAACCTCAAGTCCGTTAGGGCCAAGCTCATAGACGAACCGGCGAACAAGTGCTGGATCTTCGCCTTTGGTCTCATCTCCCATGATTCGCAACACCAGACACATGTCTACCTGGACTGTGACATCGTCTGCGGTCTTGCAGCCCTTGACTGGTGTCTCGAACACGATGTACTGCTTGGTTACCAAGTGAGAAACCTTTGAGAAGACTGAAGCCCAATGGAATCCTGGTGGCCATATGGCACTGGTCTTCCCATCAGCGGAATAATCCAGATCTCGGCCTTGATTTTGCACGAGTGCATACATCCCCTCTGGCACTCTAATGTACGGTTTGTAGCTGCTGCGTCCGGGCTGGATAATTATCACCGTATTGCCATTGTAGCACGCTCCAAATACTCGGTTTGCCGAGTCAACACTCTGCGTTTCCTGGTAGAGTAGACACGTCTGCTGTTGAAGTACTGTTGGTGCGTCGTCGGAAGCCATGCTTCCTGTCCTATCCTTTTCAGAATGAGCACCCTATCTCGCGGCCAACGTGGATGCCCAGAAACCACGTGAGAAATGTAGCACTGCAGTGGTAGGGAGTGCATTTGAGCGATGACAAGTTTCCAAACAGCGCACTCACCTAGGAAAAAGATGCGATTTGCGCTTCTACTCTAGTTGCTACCTTTATAAAGCTTGTTTGGGAGTCGAAATCTTATCTGGTTTCTAAACAGTGTATTTGCCTGGGAAAAGATGCGATTTACCCTTCTGCTGTTTGGTTTTGCTACCTTTGTAAAGCTTGTTTTGGACTCGAAATCTTATCTGGGTTTCTAGAATTAGCTTAGTTGTACACCAAAGTGGTCGAGATCAGCAGGCCTAGCTTAAACCCAATCCATACATCAGCCTGCTATCATTAGTGCTCTGTTGCTGGTCAAAAGAGTAAAAATATCGCAAGATCACATTGTCAGCATGCTTGAATTCCAATATCATGGTGGGATCACACCATGTGCTGGATTTCTTGATTTAGCGCTCGCTTCTTGGATCTTTTAAGTATTTTTGGATGTACACCACAGTGTTCGAGATCAGCAGGCTTAGCTTAAACCCAATCCATACATCTGCCTGCTATCATTAGTGCTCTGTTGCTGGTCAAAAGAGTAAAAATATCGCAGGATCCTATCGTAATCACCTACATAGCTACCCTACGCAACATCTTGGAGCCTCAGGATCAGTCATTAAGTGTATGTGGTACGATGGATCTTTCACGCATGGTGCAAAGCATGACAAAGGCATATTAGGCATTTGGGTGTTGGAACTACAGAACAGAGATCGCATTCAATAAAAAGAGGAACGTGTGGTAGATCAACCAATTATGAGCTCCAAGGGCGCCATGACTACGCCGACTCGCTTCCATCGACTCGTGCAGATGAACATCGACAAGCCCATCGACGGTGAGTTGTACACGCTCGTATCATGGACAATATGAAGCTTGTCTGATGCTTCATATTATGTGTCTTGTTAACCACTTCAGCAATGAAGTGCTTCAACGCTAAGGTCGAGAATGGGAAGATCCCCCTCGTCCTTGTTCCAAAGTATCCAGCTTTCTTCAGCTTCATGCTGCAAATCCCCTCCGGCTTGTAAGTGCGACAGCCCCCCAATGGTGATGAATGAACCCCCTCCTCCGCCCCTCTCATTGAACTTTCATCTGATTCGATTCGGTTTGGTTCTTCTATTTGCACGGTTAGATGGATCCTCAAACAAAAGTGGAACGCACACGATGGGATGATGGACCCGGGTCTCAAGGTGTTTTGGCCTGCGTGGAATCGCATTTCACATATTGTAACGAAGCAGGCCGTCGCTTATTCAAATCCCATTCGTTTCTGCCCCACGTCAGACAACGTAATGGTGGATATCGACATCTCAATCAGTATTCAGATCGGCCCTACGGCGGAAGATGCGACGCGGTTTGTATATACGTTGGGTGCGCACCGCTTTGACGAGTTTCTCTATACACTAACGGAAGAATCAATCCGAGGGCTTGTGCAATCCGTTCGCCACGACCAGGTTCATGACTTACGTGAGGATTTCGCTCAGGGCATGAAGAAAGATCTCAATGCCAAGTTGAACCTCTACGGAGTGTTGATTCACAATGTCAAGGTGACCAACGTGGAACTCCCCGCCAATGTGTCGAAAACGCTCGAGGAGACGACATCCTTCAAGACCAAGATGGAAGAGCAGGAAAAGAACCACGAGAACCGCCTCCGCGTTCTACTGAACGAGGAAACACAGAAATTGACGGCCATGCAAAAGGAAAACGACCGTGCTATTCAGGATTTGTTAGCTGTCAAGGCGCGTGCCAGCATTCAACGCGACGAAAAGCGCACCGTAGCGAATGCAAAAGCGGAAGTGATGATCGCAGAACACGTTTCACTATACGAGAACAAGATCAAGGAAGCTGACGGCTTGAAGGCGGACGCACTGGCAACAGCGACGGCAGAAGCCGTGCGTCTTAAGGCGAAACCCACGGTAGACCTCAGTAATATCAAGATCGACTACAAACAATACGCGTCAGTGGCTCAAATCCGGAGCGATGCGGTGATCAAGGCAGCTGAGCGAGAAGCCGCCAAGATCCAAGTGAATGCAGATGCCGAAGGCATTTCCGCCGCGAACCTTGCGGAAAAGCGCAAATTCGAGTACCAAAAGCGTAAAATCGAAGTGGAGTCAAACCTCGCGCAAATCGTGCCCATGGTTATTAGTGGCAAGAATGGGGATGACCTCATTCGCCAGACCTTCTTGCAGACCCTCGATAGCGGGAAGTAACAACGTGTAGCAGCTCTGTTGCAGACCCATCAACAAATGCACATTTCCAATCACTTTTATGCAGTTGAAAATGCGATATTCATATGGGAATATGAATATCGCATTGTGAGTTTATGTCATTTTCAATTCATCCTGTTATGTTACGAACTGAATTGTCCGGTTTCGCATTCGACACAATCTGCTCGCATCCTGATCCCTAAAGATGTTCGCAGCAGGATGCAAACGCAGGGCAACTCGTCTCTGTGGCGAGGAGTGGCTGCAACGACCCCTAGGCGGCCGATCCCGCTTTGCAGCCAAGAGCTCTTCGTCGCGGTTCGCGTTCGTCAACGAGCTAGCCTCGGATCGTGAGCGTTTAGTGCAAATGAGCAAGCAGGCGTTGCAAGATCTTGGGCGATCGGATGACCATGTGAAGCTACTCTTGCCCCCTCTTCCTTCTAGGTCGGCTAGCGATAGCGCGACTGGCATTACGGAGCTGGACCAGGTGGCAACCATTGAAGTGCATAATCCATCGGCAAGGAACGCGCTGACGGGCCGAATGATGGCGCAACTGGCAGAAATCGTCACTCGCCTGGAAGACCCGACGGTGCACCGAGATCTGAGCGCGATCGTGATGCGCGGCAGTGGCGGATGGTTCTGCGCCGGGGCTGACCTCCGAGTCGCGAAGGATGACATGAGCACGCGCGAGGCGGGGACAGCCATGGGCGCGTTGATGACCGACACGCTGACCCGCTTCCGACGGCTGCCACTGGTAAGCGTCGCTCTTGTGGAAGGCGGTGCCTTTGGAGGCGGAGCCGAGTTGTGTACTGCCTGCGATTTCCGCGTGGTCGCAGACAATGCCGTTATCCAATTCGTTCAGTCCCGAATGGGGGTATCACCTGGCTGGGGCGGTGGTGCACGTCTGTACAAGATTGTGGGGCGACAAACGGCGTTGCGACTATTGTGCACGGCCGAGAAGTTAACCTCAAACCGTGCGCTTGATGCGCGCCTCGCAGATGCCGTTTTCAAGACGGATAGAACCGACAGCCCTGAGCGTGCCATCTTTGAATTTGTCCAGCCGTTCGCGAACGTCGCACCGGGTACGTTTCTGCACAATCATAGTTGTAGATTTGAAAATGATCTCATGGTATATTGATGATTCCCTTTATTTGTTCGCGAATTTGTACGTCTCTGTAGAGGTATCGCACGGCGCAAAACACGTGGTGTCGAATGCCGATGATGTCAGTCTCGATGAAGTGCTCGAGTTTGAGCATCAAGTTTTCGCCACCTTGTGGGGCGGCCCTGCGAATCTGAAGGCTCTGCAAAACGCATTGCCTACAAAGTCACCATCGAGCTGAACGGTGAACATTTCCGAATCGTTATCAATGGTAATCTAGACGTGACCATTTACTTTCCCACTGTGAGATGGCTTGTGATCGTTGTTTGTTTCCTTGAGAATGTAGGACCCTCGGATGTACCTTCCAGTAGCTTTTGAGATTATCTGTTTTGCTTCAACACTGAGACGCTGCAGTTTTGCGTCGATGGAGCGTTGGTGCTTCATTTTGCGTAGCAATTGCGCGTGATATTCCCGCCGCGCTGTCTCGAGCATCTTTGCACCATGATCAGCTGATACAGGTCCGTATCGAGCCTGCCGTTGGATGTTATTGTACCAGCGTGGCCCTCGTTCATCTTGTTCCTTGTTGCCTGTCACTTTATTTTTCCGTTTCCATTCCCGAAGAAATTCCTGCGGTGTGCAATCCGCTATCCCAATTGTTCGATTGAAGCTTTTATTGGATAGTCGAGTCATCTGCCTCTGTCGTGCGATATTGGCCTTCACGACTTGTTCTTGTTTGAATTCTTCTGCTTTCTGGTGACGAAAACTACGGACACGATGTGCGGCCTCTATTGCGGCCATCGCACCAATACCAGCGATTTCCACTTTCTTGCACGATACTGGCTCATCTTGAGAGCTAAAATGTGGACGCGTCACGGTCGAGATTCGATGCGCGTGCACTTTTGCGAGATCGTCAAGCCTTGACTTGGTATGCTGGTTTCGAGGAGATGGCTCGGCGTAATCCTCGTCCACTTTAGATTCCGAGTCTACATTTGCTTTGGTGTGACTCTGTGTCTTGTAATCTTTGGTCTTATCTTCAGTTGATGATCCCGACACGCTGGACTGTGTCTCCGAGCCGCAGACCATCGACTCGGTATGATAGATCCCGTCGTTCACTGGTAGCGGACACACCACTCCGCTTTGCTTGCGAGTATCTTGTGTCTCCCAGTCGTCATCCGCATAGTCTTCATCACCGCATTCATGTGGGAGTTCACTCATAGCAGTCAAATGCTACAGCTGGGTGCCCGCATTGAGTTATGAGTGTCAAGATGGTGACGCCAAATATCCATCTTATGTTGCCAATTTTATCGACACTCTGGATTACCGAAAATAGGTGCTGATCCCTTGTAAATTTTCAGTTCCAGGCACGAGTTCCGTTTTCCAGATCCGGATACGTTTGAACGTTTCAGGAAATCACCATATCCTTTTATAGTTAATGTCCGACCTGCGTAGCTTAATATGTTCTGTAGCGGAAAAGGCCCCTGGCAGGCGTTAGGGTCGAGAAGCTTCTCTGGAAGCGGTGGCAATCGCGGAAAACCTGGAAAACACGTAGTGGTTGAGAAGGAAGTTCCTGGAACCTCGACACCAGGATGAATTCCTCAAGAGGTTCACTCCAGGAGCACGACCCTCATGCTCTGGGGCCACCCGCGACCTTGGAGGCACAGCAGTTCCACCACCCCCTGCCGCCACTACAGCACC
Organism: Pythium grandisporangium; assembly: GCA_023336285.1. Taxonomy (NCBI): domain Eukaryota; phylum Oomycota; class Peronosporomycetes; order Pythiales; family Pythiaceae; genus Pythium; species Pythium grandisporangium. The sequence continues at coordinate 57,581 of JAADWT010000013.1, forward strand.
AGGCACTTGTACCCTCGTCGGGGCCATTGGTAGACGACGACGATGATGAGCCGGTCACCGATGCTCGCCGCAACTGGGCACCTGACGTGACGCTCAAGCTTGTGCAAATCTGGAAACGAGTATGTCAAGAGCGTCCAGATACGGGGCGCGTGGCACGCATGCATATCGTTTACGACAGGTTCTGCGAGGCGGTGGATTGTGCAAGCCGCTCGCGCAAGGCCGTCGAAGACAAGTTGTACACAGCCAAGCAGATGTATCATTTCATCATGAAAATGAACGGTAATTTCAAGCAGGGCTATCGTAGCACACTACCCACATGGTTCGAGTTATCCAAGGCGGAACGGCGCGCAGTGCGCTCGCTACATCGCATTCGTATCCCGAACATTTCTCTTCAAGTGTTCAATGAGCTCGATAGCGTATTGAACCCAAACGTGACGGGACACAGCGATGAACTGTTGTCTCATCATACCTACCAAGAAGAAGCACCAATGCCAAGTAGTCCTATGACATCACACGTGCGCCGCAGCGATATCGCCAGTGAAAGTGAAGCAATAGGCATAGATAACGGAGAAGTTGTCGATATTAAGCGGAACTGGAGCCATGACGTGACACTTCAGTTGGCCAAGGTGTGGGGCGATGCTGTGCGAGAAAATTCTCAACTACGTGGAGCCATGCTCAGTCACTGCGTCTACACAGAATTTATGAATGTGGTCGGTGGCTCATCGCGATCTCGAAAGGCGGTTGAAGACAAGATGCATTCCATGAAGGAGATGTACCGGTTCATCCGCATGCACGATGCGACGAGCGCAGAGGAGCCAGGCAAGAAATCGTGGTTTGAACTTGGAAAGTTGCAGCGCCGTCAGCAAAGGTGCGCTGTTGGTTGTTAGCGCACATCCCTAAGGAAGTGCAACCGAAGTCTCACAGGTTTATTTGCCGTTCGTTTGCTCTTACAGAGCTGCGCACAATATTCGAGCCGCTAATTTGACCCACGATGTATTTGTCGAGCTCGATAGTTTCATGAATCGTGAGCCTAATGCCCCCGGAACACCTTCGGCGGGCTATCACGAGGCGGCATCAGTGGAAGAAAATGACTCAACCCAAATGGGACCCAGTAACGTCGCAGCAAATAACTCAGAAGAGCTCGGCTCTAGTACGGCACAGTACTACGCTGCCATACGACGGCTCGCAGTTGAAGAGAACGGACCTTCTTCTGCGCACACCATGACAACTAATCGCGCAGAAGTTCACGACCATTATCAGCACTCAGTCGACATTAACGAGCAAGATAATGCACCGCCTGCTCCTAAACGGCTTCGTCAGGGAAGCGCAACGCCAATTCCAGCTACTGCTTCGAATGATCCCGGTGACCAATTGCTCCGCCAACTCTTAGTTCTTCAGGAGCAAGCGATCGTCGAGAGGCGCCAGCAACATGTGGAGCAGATGGAAATCCTGGGAGAGATCGCTGGATTGCTTCGCCGCAACGCCTCTGCGACGCAAGCTACCAACACATCGATGTTAAGCCGTACTGGCTAAATCCTCTCCAATCTTGTAAATGCTACAGTAATCAATCACTACAGTACGACACCGTCATGTGAACAGTGTTCAACCAGTCATTTTCGTCGGCAGACAACATACCGTAGTAGTGCTTGGCAGTTGTGGGGTGGAAACAAATCTTGAACAAGTCGTGCACAAGGCGATGATAAAAAAGTCCGAACGACCAGAATCGAACTGGTGACCAATTGATTTCTGAGGATACTGAAGTCAGTATCAACCTCTACAGTCAATCGCTCTACCAACTGAGCTACGCTCGGTTTGTATCTATTATCCGGTACATATAAAACTTATTAGTCACTGTGTTGAATATAAATTTTGCCGCAACATTACTGCAGACGGTCTCTGCTCACTTCGATTAGCGCAACTTGTTTGTGAAGCCACTCCTCGCTCACTCATTCTCTCCAGTTGCGTCCAGAGCGGTGCTCCTGGATCAGTGCCGGGCGTAACCCCAAAAGGTTATTCACCTCCCTAGGTCGTTACGGGAAGGGCGATTGCTACTAAGCGCCATGCCCGAGGCGACACCGTTTAACCGGCTGATCGGCGAGAAGGATGTGCTGGCGGAGATCACGTGTGAGTACCTGGACGAGAACGTGGTCAAGAAGGAGTCGGCGACGGCCACGGTCTGCCTGGGGTACGTCATGATGACCACGTACCGCTTTCAGTTCCTGCCCGATCCACGCGAGTACGACCGCGCGCGTCACCACCTGCTGGACCGCTCCGAGGAGGAGATTGAGAGCTACTTCCTCATCCCGCTCGGATCCATCGCCAGCATCCGGAAGAAGAACTCGGTCATCGAAATCATCACCAAGGACCTGCGTCAGCAATCCTTCCGCTTCGATGTGGTGGAAGTTACCAAGGTGGGTCCCGGGGTGCGGTGACCAGA